>JAHYSP010000825.1:63407-74210 GCA_019455505.1 Pleochaeta shiraiana
AAAAAGGATTTGCTGATTATCTTTAAAAAAAAAAAAGAAAAAAATGTTAAAAATTCATAAAAATAGAATAATAAGTTGTCAATTAATATTGAAAATTTTGAGTAAAACTTTTTCTAATTCTAGACCATAGCTTTTCAAGATTTCAGAGCTTGATGGTGAGCACCTGCTATCTTTCCTAGGTTTTCTATCCTCTGTACGTTTTTCAATTCCATAAGTTTCGTAAAATCTGCTTCCGAGATATCGGTCTTGGTATTACGTACTATATTACCATAAAAGATATCTTTTTCAAAATTAGAATGGAGAGACTGGAAATAATCATCTCCGTGAAATCTTACAAATTTGAGTGACTGTGTCGGAACAACCAGCTCGAAAAAGTCATTCCTACCTAAAGTGTACATTCTATAGTTTGTACCTTTAGTCAACGCCGCTATTTCTATTCCATCATCGAACTCTGTGTTGCTTGCATGCGGTGCATACCCCGTATCTATATTGGTGAAAAAACATGAAAAAGGCCCATAAGCTTTTGACCTCCCACTTAAAGCATGTTGTATAATCGCTCTGGTTGCCTTGTGCCGGCATGGAATACTATACAAAGTGCCAGTGCAATATTGCTCTATTTTTTGTTTAAATTTGCCGTTAAGATTTAGAGAATTTTGACGACCTGTAACATCTAATACATCTGTTTCCCAACCCTCAATAGATATTTGCTCCTTATATCCGGCTCTTGTTGTTGGAAGAAGACTAGTTAACTTATCGATGTCAAAATGAACTCCGCAAGGCACTGATGCAGCTGTTTGACCTATATGCTCGTACGAAATCGTTGAGTAACCACATGCTTTGTTCATAGCTTCAATATGAAGACCTTGGATAAGACATTGCTGACTTTTATCTGCTAGCTCAAAGACCCTTGACTCAAATTTGTCCATGTTTATTCCTTGGAATTCAAAAAAACATGCCGATTCATTTTTTTGGTACAATAGCTTTATCAAAAGTAACGGAATAAGCATCTTCAATAATTTTCAACTTAATTCAACTTAAGTTTTCTTTGATATTTGAAGGAAAAATTTAAACAGTATTTTTTTAGATAGAATAAATTAACCTTAATACAGATTCGTAATATCATTTATAATTACAAATTTTGAATCAGATTGACTAGAAATACTTGGCAAAAGAATTTAATAAAGAACAATTCATCTCGCTTTCTCATAATTCCGAGATAGATTTTTAGTTAAATTGTTCCCTAATGTATAAATTTGAAATAATATTCTCTTGGGTTGATTAATTAGAATAAAATCTATCAAAAATCAATTTCTTTAGGCGGCAATCTTTTTATTTCTGTTAATATTAATTGAAAAACTGCTGGTTATCTCAATTTCTTCAACACCAGTTTTTGCTATTGCCTGCCCAGAAACATTTTTAATTGCTCTCTTATAAAAAGATTAGTTCTGCTCTCTTAGGATACTTCTCTTGTTTGAATAAGTGAAAAAATAGTTAGTTAAAGTGCGAAAGAGTTTTTGTTTTGCAAGACTGATAAAAAAAAAATATGTAAGATGAAAAATACTTGTTAACCTTGAGAGAAAGATTTTGTGGTTAAACCAATTATTATATTCAGCACCGATCAGTTAAATTGATGTTTTTCAATTCTTTTTTTTTTTTTAATCGTCCTTATGGAGTCTAAGACTATCAAGGACAATAGATCATGAGTACGTGATTTGGATTGATTGGACACTCACACTCAAACAGCATTTGCGAATACCACTACAAGAAATGAAGTTACCTCCTGTACTTCTCTTCCGTGAATATCAACCAAAGGGAAAATTCTCAAAAAATCTTTTGTTGTTCAAGTGTACCGCCATCAACGTATACATTTCACTCCCTTAGAAGGTAGGGTCTACTGGATTCGATCCAGTGGTTTTCCGTCTCAAGTGGAGCAGGTGTCAGGGCTACCCAAACTCTACTTAAAAGGCCAGCCTGGACGGCATACCGCTACACCATCCGACCCATGTTTTTCAATTCGAAATCCAGTGAAAGAAAAAACAAAAATTATGCTATAGCTGACATATTTGATAATAAAATAATAATTTTTAAACGCCAATTAAATAAAATGTTATATATGAACTACTTTCTATAGTATTAAATGTTGAATATTGAACTAAAATTGTGAACTAAATGACAACTAATCTAGAAGTATACACAAGAGTATACCTACTTTTGCACATACCGTTATTGCACATAACCATAGGTCAAACAGTTGCAAAAATGCTGTTCAGTATTTCTATTCTACACATATCACTCCACTTACCATCGTCTAATTTAAAGTAAAACAAATTGAGATAAAATAACCTGATTTGATTTAAATTGGGGAGATTGATATTAAAAGAGCATCAGTCTACTTTTCAAATTAAATAATTATCTCGATGCATCACAAGTGAAACGTGACTCTTATCAATATAATTTGACTCAAGTAATTCATGAGATATTTAAAATTTTAAAATATCACCTCAATAGATAATGCTTTCGAAATATTTTTTTATAACAGCAATGAGTTAAAATTTGAGTATCTCAGAGTCATGCTGACTTTAATTTTGTTGGAATTTGCAGGTGGGAACTCAGGGGCTGAGCTTTACCAGTCAGTGAGACGTACCATCCTAGTAACTACAGAGTAAGGGAACTCAGAAGTACTAATACTTCTGAGATGTACCACTCTGAAGAAGATCAATAATTGATGATTAACTTTTCTATCTTGAATTAATTCCGATATACTTCAACTTACTTCCACGGGATATCAACCAATTGTTTAACAACATTGTCGTATCTTCCCAGCATCTAAATATACACCTTTTTTTTTACAGGGTGGATACTATGTCCTTTCCGGAATACTGCATCTGAGCCATCATTTGTAGTATCCACGGCAGTTCTTGAATGCAAGTATACGAATAGTACTCGGCTTCAGTCGAGGACAACGATACATTTGGCTAACTTTTTGAAGACGTTGAAATCACCCCTCCAGCTACAAGGAATACGCTCACACCAGTAGACCTACGGGTACCTTTATCTCCAACCCAATCATAATCACAGTATTTATGCAGCTCTTGACTGAGATGATTTCCATCATATACAGTACTTTGATCTGGTGTACCTTTCAGGTAATGGAAGATTCTGTTAACACCCTTTAGGTGTTGTGGGGACGGATAGGTCATGTATCTGGAAAGTGTCGAACAAGAAAATGCATTTTCTGGGCGAGTATGATTAGCTAAGTATAGGAGTGAGTCAATCGTTGATTAGTATTCGGTTATTTAAGCCGCGCTAGCAACGCCATGAAGTGGAACCATGAATACTTCAAAACCAGCAGTTATAGATGTATCAACAGGTCGGCAGTTTTCAAAACCAAATCATTCTAATATTTTTCGAACGTAGGCATATTGAATTAAAAATATCATTTTATTTTGAAGAACTCTTGTTATTCGGACACCGAGAAAGTAACTAGCCGGGCCTAGATCCTCAAGCTGGAATTTGGTTGCAAGTTTGTTTTTGAGTGAATTAATATTGGCTAAGTTTCTTCCAAGAATCAGAAAGTCATCAACATAAGTAACGATCAAGATTCCAGTTTGCTCATCGATGTAAATTCAATTGTCTGATGCAAGCGGAACAAATCCTACTTCAGAAAGGCTACTCTTTAGGTGTCTCTGCCAGAGTTTAGATGCTTGCTTCAATCAATAGAGGGCCTTTTGAAGCTTACAAATGAAAGGGTATACTGATGTGACTCCTGGCTCTCTCCAGCTTGGCGGTGTTTCGACGTAGATGTCATTATCAGCATCACTATTGAGAAAAGCTGTAACTGCATCCATCTGCTCGATTTCTAGATTGAAATTAGCCGCTAAGGCAATGGCAATCTTCCAGGTTGAATTTCGGCAAACTCCAGCATATGTCTGTGTAAAATCACGACCATACTGTTGCTCAAATCCTCTTACTACCCATCGTGCTTTGTACTTTAGTACTTCGCCATTTTTGTCACGCTTCTTTTTAAGAATCAGTTTTCATATGAGTAAAATTGTACCAATCGGTAGTTCGGAACGTCTGAAAAGTGACCAAGTCTTTTTGGCAGCCGAGGATTTGTATTCAGTATTTATTGCCTCTTTCCATTTACTAGAGTCTCTACAATTCATAGCTTCCGCAAGAGTTTTGGGATCAGATTTCTCCTGGACTGTGAATATTGACTATGAGGTAGCGATAAAGCTGTGGAATGCTCTTCGCTGATTATCTACAGAGGTAGCAACCGTGTTTCTAGTGAGACGATTTACCTTCTCATAAAACTTATTTTTGTTGCCCAGTGGTCGGCCACGGCGAGTTTTTATCACCTATGTAGGCATTTCTAAACACTCTTCATCTATTGGCTGATATTGAAAAGTTGACTCTTCTTCATTCTCCTCAGTGGTTAATTGTTAATTGCTATCAGCATTATATTCACTCTGCGCTACTACTTCATCACTCTGATGTTTATTGAAGCTAAGTTGATCGAAAGGTGTGAGCGATTCAAATGATGGTAAAGGTGTTTCTGTTTGATTGAAAGTATTTTCTTCCAACCAATCACAACCATCAATTTGAATTTCATAGGGGTAGTAGTTCACTTCCCAAGATTCATCCTCCTCTGTTTCTTTCGAAAGGTCTTTTTCTTCATCAAATCGTACCGATAATGACCGGACCACTTTCCTTTGGGAGGGAATATTGATCCGGTAAATATGCTTGCCTTCATAACCAACCAATTTACCTATTTCAGCTCGCTTGTCAAAGTCCTGAAAAAGGACTCTTTTCTCGACAGGGATTTGGACATACATCTTGGATCCTAGAAATCTAAGATGACTTAGATCTGGATTTTCATCAAAATTAAACATAAAGCGATTAAACGCTTGAATTGGTGTTTCACCATTAAGAACTGACTTTGCAGTTCAATTTTCAATTTGCAATTGAGTTCTGACTAGCTCTGGCCACAAAAATTTGTGAATTTTCTTTTCAATAGATACCGTACGGACTCTCGATATAATTATACCAATTGACCGCTTAGCACGACCGTCTTGCTCTGAAAAATACGGAGTTGAGGTCTCAGTTATCTGACCTAATTTTGTTGCAATTTTACCCATGTCCTTTGGGGGGTACTCTTTTCCACCATCAAGTCTCCAAGATTTTACAACAGCGTTGTACTATGTTTTCATCAAGGCATTGAAACTTTGAATTGCTTCTGAAGCTTCATTCTTTCTCTCGTGGTAGTACCCCCATTTTGCATATGTCGCTACATCTATGAAGATCGTACAATACCACAACGAAATCCAGGAATCATTGATCAAAATTTTTCCAATTGGCTGAATCATGACTACATCGACGGAAACTTAGTCTAGCGGCAATCTGAGACGGAAAGAAACACTTTTACGTGCAAGGACTTAGATAGTTCAAAAGACTCACAAAAAATTTTCATCTAGGAAGAATTTAAAGTCTGACTATAATCGATTCCAGTTGATATCTCTTGAGGCGCTTTAACATTCCTTATACCTATATGACCGAGTCTTCGATGCCATAGTTCCAAAGAGTTTTGCGAACTTTGTAGATATGCTGGCAAAGCAACGGTAACATATGATTCATTTATATATAATGAGTCATCATATGTAGCGAATTCATCTCCTTGTGGTCCATACATTACACCATGCCTCATATAACCTCCTGCTTTTAGTAAATTGTCACGACTGAACAGATTCACAGGGCATTTAGGCAGGTATAAAACTTCTCTTAATATAAAGGAGTTATTTTTTCCATTAGACAGTTTACACTGTAAAGTTACAGTACCCATTCCTTTTGGGCAAATAGGCCCACTTTCAGTATTAATCAGAAAAAGATTTTCAATTTATTCATAATCACCAAAATTTTCGAGAAAATTTGCAATGTGTGTGGGCGCACCCGTGTCAGGTATCTAGCGATCCGATCTTTTGGCAACAAAAATAGATTGATTTATACAACTCATGCCTCCGAATCTTGGTGTGTCGATATCACTATGCTCATCCTTATTACTAATCTTGGATTTACTGTAGTCATTAATTTTTGTCCATTTCTTATTATTTTTGAGTTCCCACTGTTTCTTGAGGTCTTCATTTTTGGGATCTTCAAAAAATTTTCCCTTCGCATGACGAGCTTTTGGATTTCCACAAATCTTACAATCATGAGGTTTCAAACGAGACCTATTCTTTCCAGGATCTCCTGATTTGGGCTTTGGTTCATTCTGATTATTTCCAAACAATGCCATTTGGTTTCTATTGTTCCTAGTATCTGCCCTGGCCTCATCCTTGAGGTCGTGTAACAATTCACTGAGGGTGATTGTTTCTTTTCCCCTAAATGCAGCCTGCTATCTTTTCCCCTAAATGCAGCCTGCTATCTTTCTGCCCATACTGGAAATGATTCTTTCGCTGCTTCCAAGAATAGAAGCGGATGCCACGAGTCGGGAGGTGCAATATTAACACGATTCAGCGCATCAATAGCATTTTGGAAAGCTATGATAAATTCATCAGTGTTTGAGAAATCCGAATACCTTATCTTTATATATTTTGCGATAGCTTGTTGATTTAAAACGATCCCTGAGCTTTCGTACTGGCTGGCAATCATATCCCACATTTCTTTAGCTGTGCCTAAGCTATTAATTTGGCTTGCTATTGAAGTTGAAACATTATTGGATATGCATAGTTTCATCTTCGAGTCACCTCTTGCCCATTTGTCAAAAGCCAATATCTCCTTTTCTGATGCGTTATCGTCAAATTCATCAACAAATCTTGGGGGAGCAGGAGCCTTAGGGTGATAGTATTTTTCTAAGTCATTAACACGAGAAATATACTCGATGTTGTACTTCCATTGTTGATAGTTGTCTTCGCCTTTCAGCCGGAGGTTAGAAGCGAGCATCATGCTCGAACCAGATGTTAGAGTTATACTGGAATGCTCCATTTTAACCTATGTTCTTCGCGTCTCACTTTGATCAATTTATATTCGACATCGATTATATCCGCATTTATTTATAGAAATAGCGTCCTATGTCTGATTCAGTACACTTGTCGTGTCACCCTTTCTCAATACAAATTGCTTTGTTGATTTTATAAAGGCGATTATACCGAAAGTTATGAAACAATTATTACACTAAGACTATTATACCTTTAAAAGCCGTTTAGTCTCATAATCTGTTAAAGATGGACAGTGGTAAAAGGTATATATTCAATAATAATATCTTCTATATTACTTTGTTTACTCTATATACTGTATTCAAAATAAATACTACAGGGATGGTGACTACTAGGGTGATTATAAGTGATATCACGTGAGCTTCAAGCTGCAAGGCTGATACTTCAACATCTAGCAATATTCATTGCATGTACAAATATGTATGATCAAAATTTTTACTACTTAGATCAGGTAAAAATACAATTTTTAAAAGTTCACATGTATATACATTCCTAATGTCCCGGACCATCTGACGACTCTCGAAGATCTCTCATAATTACCTCAATCATGGTAATTGAAGATACTATGCTGAAAACGGGAAGGAGAATGTCCAAGTGTAGACATCAGGCCCACTTCTATGTCACATGACTTGGAATGACTAATGTCGTAAAAGTAGAAATGCAATAACGATATTGATCGGCATTACGTAAGTATCTCCGACAAGACTTCAACCAAGTCTGCATCATTGGTAACGTTCGTCATCAGCACACAGTGATGACAACACCAATAACTTAGCTATACGTGATGATATGACGCAGATGTATTCAACAACATCGTCATTGATAATTGAGAAAGGTTACTGTCAATGGTACATTCTGTGCACATTGTATGTATATAAAATACTCGCTGTGATACTTCTTTGTAAAGAATAACGATTCACTCTTACTCTTACTGTATAGTTATTAATATAACGAATATACCATCTATATTCTTCTTCTTCACATTACACTCAGTGCTATCCTAAATTTACTCACTTTGGCTGCTACATCCAAAGCGACAATTATTAGACTTCTCATAACCTCGTTATTACAACACCAAGGTCTACTCGAGCTAAAGCCCAAGTACATCAAGACCCTCATCAGGCTGAGTGATGTACATAATTTTGTGCTAGTCATGTTCGAGACTACGATGATTAAGGGGTAGTAGTCATTAGAAGTAACGGGAGAGCTTTCCAGGTGATTCCACCATGAGTAGCGAGGATACATGGAGCATTATTTAGAAAGTTTATAGATCCCGACTACTATATGGAGGATTCTAGAAAGATCTGCGATGACTTTTTGGGAAAAGTAATCTATAACATACAAACCTTGATATCTGAATATAAGTGACCTTTTTTTCTCTAAAATCTATATAGATCTGAATTAAAATCAGCAAGTAGTTAATATTGATACTTCTAGTTATCATTTAAAACTTTTCTGTCAATATTTTCTCCGTTCACTATTACTTTTATAACATTAACCTTATCTGAGGTATATTTTCTCGAAAAAATCGAGACTGGTCCAGCCATTTACTTAGTGTTATCGCCCCTTTTGTCATGCCCATTTAAAAAAAAATAGTAAGCGTTAGATGAAGAAAATTTACGATTAAAAATGTAACAGAGCAATATATTGATATTGGGAACTATATAGAATTTTTTGGTATGAGAGTGATGTGAAAGAGAATAATATTTTATGTTTTTCATATATCTTTGATATGGGAATCTTCAAGCTATTTATCTCCAGATTCCATTATAACATTCTTCATGTAGTTACCATAGCTAAGTACCAGAAATAGGTTTTCCATAAATATAATTACAAAGACAATCTTATGGAAACAACAGCTATGACAGAGAAACATGAGATCTAAACACTTTAACTTAAACATTTCAAAATATTGTCTAAATGCAGCAGTGCATGTTAAATTACTTTCATCAATGCTGCTCTCATTAAAATTCAACGTTCATTCTATGCACTGTCTTGGAAAAAAGTACCAGCCAATGAAGTATAAATATCTTCTAGTATAAATATATTATTATAATCCTATTCTAAGAATTATAATTAAATTTATATTTTTAATTTTGTATTCTTATAACTCAGTAGATATGGAATCAGCGTGTTGATAGGCCCCTTGGGTCGACCATAACGGCGACAAAGAATTCGGTAGAGGAAAAAGTGTGTGGGAGTTTTGGATGGTCCGCAAAGGCAGTTAAGTATAGCATCTCATTGGATTGTAAAAATGTACTGGGTGTATATTTAGATGCTGGAAAGATACGACGATGTTGTTAAACAATGGGTTGATATCACGTAGAAGCAAGTTGAAGTATACCAGAATTAATTCAAGATAGAAAAGTTAATCATCAATTATTAATCTACTTCAGAGTGGTACATCTCAGAAGTATTAGTACTTCTGAGTTCCCTTAATCTGTAGTTACTAGGATGGTACGTCTCAAGGGGTGGTAGAGTTATCCCTTAAGTTCCCATCTGCTATTTACTGGGATGGTACATCACAGTGGCTTGTAAGGCTCAGCCCCTGAGTTCCACCTGCAAATTCCACCACCCCTTGTCACTTTGTACCGAATAGCATGGTGCATAAGTGGTAATTTCTATGACCCGCTAGGCCTTTTGTACAGATATCTGCTAAGTTCTCTTCTCAAGGGACATGTAGCAGTAAAAAAGAATCATCCTCAATTCTCTCTCTTGTAAAGTGGTATGCAATATCAATATGCTTAGAAGCGTCATTTAACTTGGGATTATGTACAAGCTCAATCGCAGCGGTGTTATCTGAAGCAAGAGCAGAAGGCACCTCTTCACAAATCAATTGCTCTATACCTCTGGTAATCCAAATGAATTGCTTAGTTGCTAATTAGAGAGCCATGTATTCTGCTTCACATGTAGAGTGAGTAACAGTCCTTTGCTTTCGAGATTTCCAGCTAATGCACGATTCACCAAGTTGAAACACGTATCCGGAGAAACTTCTTCTGGTATCAATACAATTTCCATATGATGCATCGCAAAACCCACTGAGAGTAAGAGAAGCTCAAAGCTTGTAGATCAGTTTGCGATCTATATTTCCTTTCAAATACCGAAGAACACGTTTTGCTGCACCAAGATGACTTTTAGATGGATTAGAGCAAAATTGTGAGAGGTGTGAAATGGTTTAAGCTAAGTCTGGCCTTATCGCAGAGACGAGGTACATTAAAGATCCGATTTTTGGTTAATAGAGAGTAGCATTAACCATATTATCTGCATTTTTTGCTTCCCTGAGTCTGTGATTTCTCTCGATGGGAGTGGATACTGGGTTGCAATTTTGCATATCAAATTTGATCAAGATTCTTAGAATGTAGACAGATTGTGATAACATTATACTTGCTTCATTATAATCAATTTGAATTCCAAGGAGCCAGTTGAGTGTGCCTATATCACTATCATTAAATTCATACTTAACTGAATCGATAATTTTATCCATAAGATCTCCCTGCTCACCAAAAAGTATTATATCATCCACATATACTGCAATAAATAACTTACCTGTGTTGTGGATAAGTACACAGGAATCAAAGTGGGTAGTACTAAAACCGTAAGGAATTAGATAGTCAACCAACTTATAATACCATTTCCATGGTGACTGCTTCAATCCGTAGATACACTTATCCAAACGTGCAACATTGTTATTGTCGGTCTATACCGATGAAGCTGATTACTAATAGGGGTTAAATCAGGTTGGACTGACGTCAGATGACATAAGTATGCATAGGGAAGGAAGAATCGGTATAACGCGTAGAGTAGCCCCTATGAC
>JAHYSP010000833.1:12387-25281 GCA_019455505.1 Pleochaeta shiraiana
ATTGAATAGATTAGTTCTCCATAGATAGATTATTAATTACCATCATCTATTAGAATGCTCAATGCTTTTTGTACCTGATCTGTTACAAGCGTGAAGCGAAAAAAAATCCTTGAGCACTGCTGCCAATAGATTTCGAAAATGATATGGCCGAAACTATTTAAATCAAAGCTTTATGTATGATGAAAGAGAAGCTGTAAAGCACATAGTATACTGGACTCATTATCTATTATATAGTTTATCTAAAATTTTAAGTGGATTACAAGAATTGTTTATACTTTTGTTAACCGATATTAAGCTATGACCATCCAATTATTACTGCAACTTTAACAAAGACCGAAATGATAGTGGAATAAATGAGGAAGACATCAAGATTCGAAACCTGAAACATTATAGTAATATACAGTAAATATTTGAAGCTAAGACACAGTCAAAAGAAGATTATCATGAGATTAATTCGGATCGAATTTAAACGTTGAGTAATGAAATTACAGAATGAGCTAGCAAAGATCTTTTATTATTTGCAGTAGCTACTAAAAATGCCGAATATTTCCTCTATGTTTGATAGAATTAACAATAACTCCACAACTACTCACTGAAGATTAATAAGTTTACATTAATATTCAATTCAAGTCATTTCTCTGTAGATCAGACATTATTTCAAAGTTAAAATACTATTGTAGAATATATTTTGTTGGGGTATTGGTATTTCATGTGCATTCGGCATTTTTTGTCCTATCTGTTATGGTGTGATTGAGTACTCCACAAGGAGACCAGAACAAATGTTATAATAATACCTGTCTAGGATACCCCAGCATTTAACCTTGTAAGATTCCCCTGAGGTCCAGGGATCAACATTTAGCATTGTTAAACATAGCTTAGTTATTTCTGCATAAGTAGCCGATGCCCACATCTCTAGAAAGATGTGCGACGTCTGTTTAATTTAATAAATATACCTTCTCCAAGTGAATTAGATCACGTGTTCCGATCACATTCTTTCCGTACAAACCTGACACCCCGAACACCCCGAACACCCCGTGACACTATCATTCCACCACGAGTTGGAACCTGCATTAACATCCACCAGAAGTCCAGAAATGATTGGAAAGCTGAAAAGTGTGGCAGGTATAAGTAGCCGGAAGATTCTAGTTTCAATATTTACAATCTTACACAAAAAAATCTCATTTATTTTCAGTATGAGAAAGTATTCACTTGAACAGATATCCACAATTATCACGTCACTCAACGAAGGTAAAAAAGAAGTCGAAATTGCAAAATTTTTGAATTGTGCTAGATCTACTGTTGCTAAATATCGGATTTCACATTTGAACAAAGCGATAGAGTCTGTGCGGGGACGACCACAAAAATTAACATCTCGAGTGAGTGGGCTCTTGCTCGTTTGGTGGCTAATGGTAGGAAAAAAAAGCTCTAGAAGCTATAGGGACGATAAATCTGGAGAGAGATGACAAGGTTTCACCTACGACTGTGAGACGGGCCTTACGAGAGCAAGGTTTAAGATCAATTAAGAAGGCGAAAAAACCAAAATTGTCAAAAGCACAGCGGACAGCCCGATTGAAATGGGCTTTAGAGCACGAAATTGGACTCTCGACGACTGGAAACTGGTCATTTGGTCTCGATGAGACCAATATAAATAGACTGAATAGTGACGGCATTAAATATGCCTGAACAAAAAACCCCAAGAACTATTCTCCTGAAATAGTCGAAGAGACTCTCAAGTTTGGAGATGGCAGTTTGATAAACTGGGGGTGCATGTCTTGGTTTGGCGCAGGTCGTATGAGTCATTTAGTCGGTCGGATGGATTCAGAACAACTTATCAGTATTCTGAGCACAAGTTTGGTACCAACTATTGATGAAGTCGCAAACAAGCACCCCTCAAGCGCCAGTAGTAAAGTTCTTTTTCAGCAGGACAATGACCCAAAGCATGTATCAAAGTCGACAAAGAACTTTCTGGCTACGAAGAGGATTAAAACCATGAATTGGCCATCTCAATCGCCAGACTTAAACCCGATTGAGCACCTTTGGGCTATGGTCAAACTTCGACTTGGAGAGTACCCGGAACCCCCACGAAGTATGCACGAAATAGGTGAAATAGTGGATGAATTTTGGCATAATAATGATGAAAATTCATGTCGAAAACTAATTGAGAACATGGAATCACGCGTTCAGGCTGTAAAGGATGCGAAAGGGGTTACTGTCAATTCTATCAAACATAGAGGAAACATTCGGCATTTTTGGTAGCTACTGTATTTATTTATTTATTTATTTATTTATTTATTTATTTGATTTTGATTTTGATTTTGATTTTGATTTTGATTTTGATTTTGATTTTTCTCATTATCCTGGTGTGGAGCCTAAAGCCCATGCAGGTTACTGTAAGTCTGCTAATTTACATAGAGGGAAAACCTTTCGGTGAAAAACCCTCCAATCTTCGCTTGGATTCTGTTATGTTTTAATGATTCGTACATTGAGAAGTGCGTACACACTGTTCTACCCAGTGTGGGTCCTGTCCAGTNNNTTCAAAAGTTCGGTTTCTGGCTTTCCGTAGAATTCCTTCTCTTCCCTGCGCCCACTGAGGACACACCATGACCATATGCTTGGCGTTTTGAGACGGATACCCACATTGGCAACTCGGGTCTTCAACTCCGGGGACTTTTCTTCGGTACAGGTAAGCGTTGAGCCCGATGTGCTCGCTTCTTATCTGTATGGCAATACTACTTTGGGCCCTCTTCAGGTTCTGGTGGATGGCAGATGGAGNCCCTTTAAGTTCGTTTGTAGTCTACCCGTCATTTGGTCTATAGTGATGTTGGCTGCTTTCCAAGTTTCCGGGTCCGCAGGTGCCCGGTGGCATAAGTGCTGCTTTGGCGTGTGTTTCTTCTAAAGTATTTCCCACTGCTGAAACGCTGCAATGTTCAGAATCTCATTCTGTCTTCTTTTGTCGTCCTTATTCTTGCAGATTCTGCTCCACTCCGCCAAGTCACCTCGTTTGTGCCTATCCCGTGCGTGGTCTCTTCCGCAAGCGGACAGCTTTATCTTTTCCAATGCCGATGCTAGTGTCTGTTTCGCCGGTTGTTTCTCACATAGTCCGGCGTATTGGATCTTCTTTTACTTCAGGTAGAGCTCGATGGGTAGAGTCGAAGTTTCGTGTTCCAGCACCCTGCAACTGGAAGAGCTATATGCACTCGTGATTAGCTTCAGACATTTTCTTTGCATACTTCTGAAGGGTTTTACTATGCTTTCAGGGAGGCTGCCTTTCGGTCCGGTCTCGGCCCAGATCGCGGACCCATACGTGAGGGCCGGTCTCACTAGTGCGCTGTATAATAGCTTTGACTTCATAAAATTTGCCCCCCATGTAGACTGGGTGAGCCTGTTCATTACTTGTAGTTGTGCCGCTGCCTTCAGGTGCACACTTTAGACGTACGAGTCCCAGTTGAGCTTCGAGTCGAATACGATGCCAAGGATGCGTAGGGAAGCTTGAAGTTTCTTTTGGTGGGTTTGAATCACCATTGGTGCGGCGAGGTTGTGTCTTTTTCACGCTCGAGAAAAGTGCAATATCTGATATCTTTCCGGAGCAAATTTCACCCCGTGGCTCCTGGCCCATACCACGCATTTGTCGTGTAGCTGTTCTAGGTGGCGGCAGTTGTCTTCGGTTGAGTCTGACCAGGTAAGTATGTTAGTATCGTCCACGAAGCCCACTGCTGAAGATGAATCTGTTTGAAGGATCGGGAGCAGGGTGCTCGCGAAGAACAGAAAGAGAATTGGGGAGAGGGGAGCCTTGTGGAATTCCGGTTTGGGTGTTGATTTTTGCTCCGCGGAATGGGCCTAGTACCACGGAAGTGCTTCGACTTTGTAGAAATGATTCTGAAAAATTAGTAATCCATCGGGGTAACCCTTTCATCCTCATGTTGTGGATGAGTCTTGCGTGGGACACTTTATCGAATGCGCCAGAGATGTCGAGGCTCAGGATTGATGCCACTCGTTTCTTGTCGTTCCCCCAAATGGTGTGGATTTGCTCTGTCAATAGTCCCACCGCCGAGATCGTGGACCTGTTGGGACGCGCCCCTATCTGTTCTTCTAACAGGAGGCGATACCGTTCGGTAGCCGTGGAGATCCGGTTGGCCACGAGCTTTCGAGTAGTTTTCCGATGGTGTTTAAAAGAGCGATGGGTCGATAAGACTTTGGCGTGTCGTAGGATGGCTTCTGCGGTTTTCTGAGCACGATAGTCAATGATTCTTTGTGGCTTGTCGGGTGATATCCTGTTGAGAGACAGCCATTGAATAAGTCGGTGAGGGCCTTGGCTAGCGTCTTTCTGTAGTTCTTCAACATCCAGTTCGGAATCATGTCGGGCCCTGGGGCTTTTTCGTTGGCCAGTTTTTCCAAGGTTGCTACGACTTCGAGCTCAGTGACCGTGGATGGTATGGTGTCAATCTCGTTCGGATACGTAGTGCCGCTGATGTCCTGGGTGTCGGCTGGGACGGGTGTGAGGAAGAAATGATCTGCCATTAGCTTGGCTTTGTCTGCGCCATCCCTAATGTCGGGAATTTGAGGGGGCCTGCTTCGTTCTTCCAAGTTTTTCTTGGCCCACTTCGTCAGCTTGTACAGTTTTGACAGGTCGTTTGTTGCCTCAGAGACAACTACTCTCCATCCGATGTTTTTGGCTCTCCTGATTTGGCCCTTCTTCCAGTTCATGGCCTTCTGGTACTTGATCCAGCTTTCTTCGAACCGATATTTCGTCCAGTTCCGCCTGGCCTTCCGTGCTTCTTTTATCGCCTCTGAGCACTCTTTTGTTCAGTACGGTTTGGCGTACGCAGACGGCTTGGATTTCGGTATAGTCTCCTCCATTGTTTCGTAAATGGCGCGGGTGATTGATGTCACCTGTTCGTCGATGGCGTCTTGACTGTCCAGTTGGTTCTTACCTATCCTTAGTTGTCACAACTTACTTGTCAGTGTTACGTTCGTTTTCTCCCAGTCGGCACTTTTCCACTGGTGACGGGGTTGTCTTGCTACTTCTTCTACTGCCTTAAGATCCAGATTTGTACCAATCGGAATATGATCTGACGATGCTTCCAACTCGCCCACTGGTCGACACTCTAAAATCGAGCCCTTCAGTTCTTTTGATACAAAGGTGAGGTCCAGTGTACTTTGACTCTCTCTGCTCTTCCAGGTGATAGCGCCTTGGGGTGAGATGAGCTCCATCTTATGGTCGCTTAAAATTTCGTTTTGGCGGTTGGCGGTTTTGTGTTGTGCTGTTATAGTCGTGTCTCTCCAACTGACGTGGTGTAGATTAAAGTCTCCTACTAAGACATGGTTGCCGTCTTTCTCGAGAAGCTGTGGAATCCACTTTAACGTATTCACGTCACGACTGCTATGGGAGAGGGGTGGAGGGTTATAGATGTTATGTATCCATACTTTACCTGCGTCAGTTTCTAAGCTGATTGAGGTGATGTGTCCTTCAGATCCTTCGGGGGCTTCTTCTTTTCTCCATTTGTTTGTCGCAAGGGGTTTGCTGATATACGTGCATGTCCGGCTCTTAGGGCCTTCATGGAATATCAGATGGTAGGCAAGATGCTGGACGGTAGTGCTGTTGGTTGGGTGTCGCCAAGGTTCCTGTAAGGCCACGATATGGTGCTTCAACGGGTCGAGCATTTGAAGGAAGTGTTGCTGGACTCTATCTTTACTACGGTTGACGTTGTACTGCGTTATGTCAAGAGTTGAGGTGCCCTTCATGAAGACATCTCGATCTGCGGCGCTGAGCTTTGGGTTATTTCGACGGTATCCGGTTGTGAGCTTAGAGTCTCAGCTTGGCGCGCTGCTGTAGGTCGGTTAGTTACAGTTACCGGGGTAAGGTTTGCTGATGGGGTGGTCGTTGTCGGAGTGGGATTCTTGCGGGGTCTTCTTGGGCCATTAGGGTGGGCACTGTTCCAGTGAATGCGACTGGATTGTTTGTTTGTTTTTCTGTTTTTGTTTTTGTTTTAAAACTCTTTGACCAACGTTGTGCTTTCGTATTGGGCCCCACAGGACCTACAAATGTTCCAGCTCGAGTTTCAGCAGGACCATCATTATCCTTAATTGTTCCGTAAGTAGCCTCAAATTGATCTAGTGCTATAGTGTCTTCAATATACTCAACAGGTTCCCAGGATGGCTCAGCCCACCCGACCCATTTTACTAAGGCTTGACGGAATGTTCCGCGCCCACGCCAGACTGTCCTTGCCCCCCGTAGTATCGATTCTACTTCAATCTCGAGCTCATCTAAATCGTCTAGTATTGGTGGATTTTGTGCATCATCTCGAATTTGGCTAGGGAAGAGATCATTACCTGCTCGTTTGACCAACTCCACATGAAAACGTTTATGTATATTCCCAGTAACATAGAGTTCTACGGTAAGAGCGTCGGGAACCGCGATAACTTCATACTTAGCATGTTGCCAAGCTAACTTTCTGGATATTTGAGGCGTTTGGATGTTTCGTAAATTAAGCCATACTTTACCTCCCTCTTTAAATCTTTCTGGTTGGCGTCTGAGGCGATTTTTGTTATTCTCGTACCTTTGTTGTGCAGATGCCATTGCGGCTTGTGCAAAATCCTGTACATCCTTTAATCTTAGTACATAATTAGTTGCAGATATTTTTCCAGGATGTCGAGAATTTCCAGAAGCTGTTGGTATTGGTTCCATCAGAGGGTCGAGATCGTATCCGTGTCGAATGAAAAATGGGCTCATACCACCAATTGCCGAGTTTGGACGATTATTTAATGCCAGCTAAGCTACTGGGAGTAGATCCATCCAATAATCCTGTGAATAACATGTGAAGACGCGTAAGTATTTATATATTTCTTGGTTTGCTCGTTCGCTCGCGTTTAACTGAGGGTGGTACGAAGTGGTTATATGTTACTTAATTCCCGTCAACTGTCAAAATGTTTTCCAGAAATGGCTCGTCCAATCACTACCCCTGTCACTCGTAAAATAACGCGGAAAACCAAAATACCGATAGTATCTGTCAATAAATATCTTCGCACAATTCTCAGACGCCATAGTATCAGTCCCAAAAATTAGAATGTCTTTTGAGAGGCGGTCTGTAATGACCATGATATTCGTGCAACCCATTGATGGTGGTAAATCGGTGACAAAATCGATTGTCAGGTCGCTCCTAATTCGTTCCGGGTTTGGAGTGAGCGCAAGAATCCGGCCTTTGTCTCGCGCCATATCGTGGTCCGTCACAAACTGTCGGTAAATAAGCGAAGTAAACAGCCTATTATTAGGTAGCCGGAAAATTATTGTTGGGACTCTGACAGGGATTTAAAGGGGGATATTGAAATGACATTTGTAGGTTAGATAGATGGAGGAGATTAGAGAGAAGGGAGGAGACAAGAACAACTGAACTTTACTTAAGAATACAGGAATACATATATTCATATACAAATATCGACTTCGTGACAGCTAACAAATTGTAAGACTTCGTGTTTTACCAACACAAACATCGCAATTCCGAATGAATCTCCTAACTGAATCTCTCAACTTGGGCCAAAACCAGCGTTGAAGGATTATGCCAATCATTATGTCTATACTTGGATGACTTGTTAGATGGCTGTCGTGGATTTGTTGCATGATAGCAGTGCGTAAGGGCTCATAATCAGGTACCAAAATTCTATTCTCCCTCCCTCTAAGGACTCCATCAGCTGCAACAGCACACTCTGCTATGTTGGCTGTCAACTTGTGTGCTATATCAGGAAGGAAGCATCGCTCGCCTGCCAACACGGCATCCCGCGCCCGCTGCCAATCTTTATCTGACTCAACCGCTTGTTCCCATAACGCTTGAATCCTATTGTCCTCAAATAGCTTGGCCATATTCGTGGGATCATCTATTGACACTCTATGTGTTGCTTCCATCGGTTCCTTTGCTTCTAAGGCCACTGGTATAACGTGCACCGAGGGCAGCAGCTGCAAGATTCGTCCCGCTGTTCTTTCATCGTTGAGGTCTCTTGGCTTGTCTTGATCTCGTCTGGAGAGGGCATCCGGGCGCTCACAAGCACTACCTGGCCGCCATTTCAGGACGAAGTTAAAGTTCTGTAGTAAGTCGTTATATCTTACCTGCCTCTCATTCAACAGCCTCTTGGTTGAAAAATAACTCAAGTTCTTATGGTCAGTAAGAATTGTGAATGGTCTAATGACAGATTGAAGTTCTGGTTGCCATTCGCGTAAACATGATACAATTGATAACATTTCTTTATTTTGTATAGGGTAATTAACCCCCGCCCCGCTTAAACGTCTTGAGATATATGCCACGGGTCGCAGCACTCTTCTGTCATCAATCTGAGAGACATCCCCCGAGAGCATATCCCGAACAAACGGTCTCCACTACCGTTTCTCTTTCTGGGTCCCACTGCAATAAAATTGACTTGGAGGCAAACATCTTCAGTTCCTCGAATGCGTCATTTTCCTCTTTTCCCCATCGCCAGATCGACCCTTTTGAGTTAATGAGGTCAGTGGTTCCGTGATTTCTGAGAAGTTCTCGATGAAACATCGATAGAAATTTGCAAAACCTAGAAAGAGTCGAACTCCTTTTACAGAAATAGGAGGTTACCATTCCGAAATTGCTTTTACTTTTATTGGATTAATCGTGACGCTCTCACCCGCATTGATTATGAAACCAATGTATTTGACTTTTTTTTTGCAAAAATTCACACTTGTCAATATCCAGCTACAGTCCAGCTTTGTCCAGTATATCCAAAATCTCCCGAACCGTAATCCAATGTTCCTATTCGCTACCACCAGTTTATATCAAAATATCATCCATATATGCTGTTGCATATAGATCTAAATGTTCCCGAATTTGCTCGTTAATATATCTTTGAAAGGTGGCTGGAGCGTTTACAAGGCCAAATGGTGTTACCAATCATTCGAAAAGACCAAGTCGACAATGGAACGCAGTCATCCACTCATCCACTTCCCTGATTCTCAGACGATCAAATGCTGATTTAACATCAAGTTTAGTGAACCATTTTGCTTTTGACAATTGTCGAAGGTTCTCTTTGAAGAGGGGTAGAGGGTAACGGTCTGGTACTGTTATTGCGTTAAGGCCCCGATAATCCACACAAAGTCGTAAACCTCCGTTAAGTTTTTTGGCGATTAGAACAGGAGAAGCTGCAGGAGAGCTACTTTGGCGTATCCATCCTTTCCTTTGTAGATCTGTCAGTGTTTTACGTAGAACTAACAATTCTTCACGGGACATGCTTTACAACGGACCCCATGGTGGAGTTTGGGGCTTTCCATTCTCTTTACTCGGATTTATAGCGTGGTCTGACGTTCCTCGATGTGGAGGCAGTTTCTCCTCGTTTCCATCGGACAACAAATGTGCGTATCCTGACTTGTTCTGGCAATCTTTCTTTGAAATCTTCTGGCTTTACAGTTGGCTTTTCTTTTAATTCCCTGCTGATATCCTGAAGCGATGCTTGGCAGACTGGAAGTGTTTTTACCATGGACTTAAACGCATCGATAGGGGCCACTCTCGGGCGAGCGATGCTCCTGAGTTTGTTGCGCCATTGACTGACGCTATACACATACCCCCCTAGTTTGCGCAAGTCTAGACGCTGTTCTTTCATATTAATCACAGCATCTTGATCCTCTAACCATTTTTTTCCTAAGATCAGTTGATGGGTACTGTCTGGCACAACGTACTGCCAAAGTTTTGAAGTGACATACCAGTCAAGGTCTAAAAGGATATGAGTAACATGCCTTACAACTGGCTTATTCTCTGATGACTCTTCGGCTGTCTGTAATGCTCGAAGGGAGATGGGGAAGCGCAGCAGCTTTAGTTGGGAGATAATGGCATCGTTGATATTGCCTGAACGCAAACACCCATTATCTACAAGGGCCTGGACCATGGCTGTATCATTTATTATTGCATTAACAAGAAAAGGTGTTGTATTCATATTTTTATCCTGACTAACTACTGCATCTAGCTCCTGAACGCGACTTTGATCAGGAGACCCTAGTTTTCCGAAAGATTGACATTTGCATCACTTTTTTCATCTTCTTCATATACACTCGGGTCGATAGTAGTGAGACTGGCACTTTGAGTAATAGGTCCTCCTGAATTTAGTTTTCGAGCTGGAAGAAGTCTAGAGATCTTTGTGCTACAACCTCTAACCTTGTAACGATAACACTCTTCCTTTTTTCGTAATTTCTCAATCTGATCTCTTGACTTCCATTTTGCGCGAAGAAGGTTTCCGTTAGGTCCTCGAAGAACGTTGCTGGCGTTCACACCCCCCATAAATTTATCGCCAACCGAATCAAGATCGCCCTCAAATCCTCTTCCTCTACCTGATTTCGCAAGCTCCCTTTCTTTACTATGGCTTTCCTTTAATTTAAATTCTTGGTTAGCTGGCTGTATGCTTTCGATATTGTTTCCTGGGTTGTTACGCCACCTATTTTCTCTGAAAAGTTCGTCATGCTGCAGTGCTATTTGACTGACGATATTAACCCACTCATGAAAATCGTTGTTCGGGAGAAAATGATTCTTGGCAAGTGCAAATCGTAGCTTATGGTTCAAGGCGCTGCACAGTATTGTTATCTTGGACGCATCTGGCCACAAATCACCACGTGCTTCAGTCAACTTTCTGGACCATTTCAAACAGAATAAACTCCAAGAGTCCCTGGGGCCCATTTTCATCTCGTTCAATTCCCCCTGTGTCCTCGTCACCCTCGTTTGATCCCAGTTGTATATGTCTAAGAATGCCAAAAAGTCTTCAGGGTCTTCCTGGCCATCTATCCCGCCAGCCTCAAAAAACGGATCCACTTGTCTTTGTGCTTCACCTTCCAAAGCGTTATAAATCATAAGAAACAGAATCGAGTTGGTGTATCTATGATTGTTCCAATCCACCCTGAGTGCCGTTAAAACACCTCTCCTCCATGCCGGATAGGCAGATCTGTTACCATTGTAAGTCGGCATAATAGTCGGTTTCAATTTCCTCTCTAGATCCGCTAGGTCTTTTATGATCTTTGTCGAGGGTAACTAATCCGTGATAGATCTACAATTTACTGGAAATTCATCAAGTCGTTCGCGCAATTCTTTGAGTTCTCGAGCAAGGTCGGTATTCGCCATTTCGGGCATTTTTTACTGAGTGAACTTATAGTAAAATTATTATTTCATCTATCTTTTATCGTCTATATTCTATCGTATTGTAAATCTTCTATCGTGCCGAATAACGTGGATCGTATTATCGTGGATCGTGTTATCGTGGGATGATAAAATTGTCACAAATCAAGTATCAAAGCATTGAGCGTTTAAGTAAATGATCGTAATATGATAATTCAATCATGGGGATCTAATTACAGTGATAAACACAGATACTTATACATTTCTTCCCTTCTTTACACCATATAACTCTTTAGCAAACCCCGTCTTCTTAGTTGAGGTTTGGAAGGCAATTTAAGATAATCGGCAATGTGTGACATTGAGTTTTCAACTCAATGAGTGAAGTTACCGAAAGGCAAATTTGGACACTTCCTTTTCTTTACCGAGGGCCCGACCCTCAAACCTTTATCTTTTCCGACAACACGGAACTTATGAATGATAGATATGGGATCCGTCTCTTCTAAAGATATGGAAGAGCCTGCGCTGACTAGCGTAGGCTACAGGCCTCCAACGATTTGCTAGCCGTCACAGTGATCTCTAGTTAGATATCCGCAACAACACAATTCTTGCGCCAAATTTAAGTAAATATTATTTCAATTTTTTATAGCGTACAGGATATGATTTCTTAATAATGTATAACCAAATCTCCAGATGCCTCGTGTCACGTTTTGAGTATTAAAGCATGAGCGTTTAGGTAGTCAAAGGTAGTTTATAATTTTCTCTAGTCTACTTTCTAAGATACACTTCAACTACTTAAAGTTGTCTCCTACATTCCGTGATATCTATCTTCAACAGTCCCAACTTCCAGTAGACTCTATTAAAGACCACATGTAAACCTCTGCTCACTTCTGGAAGATTCTGGCAACTTCCATCGATATCACGCGTGATCAATCAGTACAAGTTGTCGATCTAAATCAGAGTGATACATTGCTACTGAGCTTTCATAGCGTGCGATACTGTTACGGGCTGCGCCTTACATTAGATCCTAGTAGAGAGATCAACCTAAAAAGCAATACTTCATGATGGTAATGTAGATCATCTAACTTTTATGTGCAAGGTAAGATGGGATAAGCATGGGAGATTCAGGAGAACATTCCACAAGTGAATAGTTATATAGGTTCTTTTCCAGTAGCTCTAGATTACCTCTTTACTTAGAAAATAAACTGTGTTCGGCCACCTTACATTGTTAAATCGATTTTGTGATTGCCCTCTCACAGATACCTATCGTCCGCTACAGGACTACTATCATCTTACTAGCCGTTACATCTCGGAACTGTTGATACTTTAACACTCTGAAACTCTGTGGTACGACAAACTACTGAAGGAGTTTTTCTGAGATGTCTGAAACATAAAATACAACATAACGACCCTGTAATACTCCTATTATATTACTGGTGAAGTTTGTAAAGTCATAATTAAGTCGATTGTAATGAAAGACACTCCCGATAATTTATTTTCATTCCCACTAAATCAAAAAAATATTCATTCTTTTGTCTATTAAGGCACTTCATAAGACAATCAGCGAGTTGTTCCTTCGTACTAATATACTCAATGTCGATTTTGTTACATTCGATTAATTCCCTTACGTAATGAGCGGCCACATCTATATGTTTTGTTTGTTTGTTTTTTTTTTTGGTTTATCGTCCTTATGGAGTCAAAGACTATCAAGGACAAGAGATCATGAGTACGTGATTTAGATTAATTGGACACTCACGCTCAAACAGCATTTGCGAATACCACTACGAGAAAT
>JAHYSP010000846.1:3801-21547 GCA_019455505.1 Pleochaeta shiraiana
CTGGGTGAACGAGTTGATGAAGTTCGGCATAATATTGATGAAGATTCATGTCGAAAACTAATTGAGAGCATGGAATCACGCGTTCAGGCTGTAAAGGATGCGAAAGGGGGTCATACGAAATATTAAAATCTTGTGACCAAAAATGCCGAATGCACATGAAATACCAATACCCCAACAAAATAAATTCTACATTATTATTCTGACTTTGAAAAAATGTCTGATTTATAGAGAAATGACTTGAATTGAATATCAATGTAAAATTATTGATTTTCAATGAGTAGTTGTGGAGTTATTGTTAATTCTATCAATCATAGAGGAAACATTCGGCATTTTTTGGAGCTATTGTAACTTCTTTAGACATAATTAAATCCGCTAACTCATAGTTCTCCACACACACGTGATGGAATTTATTCTGGACATTCATTACCTTCGTTGTCTCTTGGTCCATGAAGTCTCGGAATCTTTACATGCTCTTTTAAACCATTCGCACGACTGAGGAAATCTTTTCATATATTCTTATGAGGATTCTTTTTGAAATTTGTTTAGTTCCCCCAAATTGACTAAAGGTGATAGCAATGATATTATGGTCTGCTTAACTATCATCTTCGTGTCATTTAATCTCTGATAATCTGCCTCTTTCTCCTGCGCCATCTGTTAATTTATCTTTTGATCGACAGATTTTCCATTACTTCTTGTTTAATAAAAAATGTCATACCCTAATATTCGTTCAGCTAAGAACATGAGCTTACACACAATTCTGAATGTTGAATGTAATTTACATGAGCAACTGGATATTGAGCATACGGTGTCCACAGATGTTTTATATTGGACTTCGGAATATTGAAAAGAACGAAGATAACGTTCAAGAACTCACCATTTTCTTGGGGAACAGCTTCGTGAAACACAAAGCTCTTAGTATATTCATCTCTCAAGGCTTTACATTTCTCAAGATGTTGCTTTTAATTGTTGGATTTTGTACTTCGATCAAGCCCAAGGAGGACTCGAATTACCTTCCGCCTGTAATCAGGTAAGACTTTCTGGAGCAATGCATGTGCAAGCTCATCAGTGCGTAGCTTCCTGAATTCTCTTAAATATGATTATTTTAGAGTACAATGCCATGATTCTGCATAGTTATTAGTAATAGCACCAAGCATGCCCTAGAATTTATGAATCAATTTAAAATTCCAATAAATGATATGCTATACCACTTAACCTAAGAGTTTCCCATCCACCACTTTTCAATGTGTCATCCATTGTGATCTTAGATAACATAATCAGTCTTTTTGATCTGCATATTTGTCTTGATAATAACTCCAAGCCAGATTGTCGAGGAGGAAAAGGATTCAGCTTCTATAAAGGTTTCTTACTTAATTATAAGTATGACAATTAGTTGCCAGGCCAGGCCAGGCTGTGATAGTGGAGGTCTAACTCCATGCTATTTAACTCTCTATCGGCAAGATTTGAGTTAGGTAGAATGTAGTGAATTTTCTTGTATCTAGTCTGATTATAAAATAAGAAAATAAGCAAATGAATGTCCTACATGAATGTATCATCTGTATAGCAGTAACGAATAAGTTGGCCTCAGCTATGACACTTCTATTGATTTTGGTCATATCCTTGAGCTTGGTTCGTTGCCATGTCAACTTACGCGAGTGACGCGACTGGCGAAGAATAACACTAAAAATTTTTTGATACCGCCACTATTAATTTATCTCTATCATCCACAATAACCATGCGGAATTGTAAGAAAAAAAATTTTGTCCAGCAGCCATCCTACAGGATTATACCACGAGAAGATGAGGAAGAAGATATAGAAAAACAACATGGAAACTCTGATGAATACTCTGATGACTCACATCGCTCTTCAACTTCTTCTACTTACTCCCAACGGAGCTCTTCTAATTTTTCAAATGATCTCATGCTAGTTTCAAATTCGAAGAAAAAATTAGTCAAGACGCGTCATCTAATTAGATATACATTACCAAATCGAGTCGCTCGATATTTAACCTTTTCCATCATTTCAATCCTGGTTGTATTTATCCTGAGCTTAGTTCGGGCGAGTATAGTTTCGTCGCGAAGAATTGAAGCTGGAAATCTTGGAAAACGGCCACCACCTCCCCCAGAAAAGTGGGAATCTTTTCCGTTTTTAACTCGATACTACGGTGGTATCCGAACTTTAACATCTTCATCAGAAAATACCCCAGAATATCCAATTCCTGAAGAAGAGACAGATTATCTGCAAAATAATCACACCATTCCTATCCAAAGTCTTCCTACCAGCAAGCCTTTTAATGCTTTTACAAAGGATACATCAATATTAAAATTAGATACATCGGAAAACTTCTCGCCTCGACAATGCTATCTTGATGCTGAAGGAACATCTCTTGTCCCTCAACTACAGTACTACCAAGGTAGACCCCAGGGGTTTCCAGAAAACATTGTTGGCTCATATGAGTTACTTGGACTACCTGAAGATTTATGCTTTGAAAGATTTGGTCGACTAGGTCCCTATGGATATGGATACGCTACAAAATATGGTGGAACTGGTACTGGTGAAGATGGTGATCGGGAAGGTATTGACACTGTCTGGAAAAATGGGTCTGCGATCAATCAAGTTGATTATCGCTACATCAATTGGGCAGATGCTCAGCGGAGATGTTACACTGCGAATAAAGCCCGTTTCGAGCCAATACATTCGGTGAAAGCTCATGAAACCACATCATTAGTCCTTTCTCGTCAGTCAATTGAAAACGAGGCTCCAGAAGGAAACAGTAATAAAACCATGCCACAAATAAAGTTGCTTGTACGTAGCGCTGTCGTGATTAGAGCATGGGATGACTTTGAATATCACGAGGAGGACATAATTAATCTTCGAGCTATGGTCTCAGAACTTTCTCTTGGTTCTGGTGGAGAGTATGATGTGCATCTTCTAGTTCAAGTCAAAAATGAAGGGGCCAATCCAATTTGGGCAGACGAAGAAACCTATCAAAAACACTTAAATAATTCAGTTCCTCAGGAGTTTCGAGGTATTACCACTTTATGGAGCGAAACCCAAATGTTGATGCTTTATCAAGGCATATATGACACGTTTACTCGCGGTCCTGAACTCCCGATTCATGGGCCATATCGCGGACTACAGATGGCTATCCAGTATTTTGCTCATAAACATCCTGAGTATGATTTTTTTTGGCATTGGGAAATTGATACCAGATATACCGGACATTATTATCATCTATTCTCTCAGATTGAATCGTGGGCAGCCAGACAACCACGAAAAGGACTATGGGAGCGTAGCAGTAGGTTTTACATACCATCTGTTCATGGCTCATGGGAGGACTTTAAACATATGGTCCGAATTCAGACTGAAATCGGTACTCATAGTCCAGACAAGATATGGTCCAGTGTAAAAGGATCAAAGACTACACCACAAGTAGACAAACCAATCTGGGGTCCAGAAAGGCCTAATCATAGAGAAGATTGGTTTGAAATCGAAAATGATCCGGTCCCTCCTACAACATATGAAAAGGATAAGTACCAATGGGGAGTTGGTGAATCTGCCGATTTGATCACATTTAATCCACTATTTGATCCAGAGGATACAACCTGGCTTTTGTCCAAAGATATCACTGGATACAATATAAGTGATGGATTACCAGCTCGCCGTGCAACTATTGTAACATCGTCGAGAATGTCAAAACGTTTGCTTCAAACTATGCATCGTGAGACGACATTCAAAAAACATCATGCATTTTCAGAGATGTGGGCACCCACGACTGCGTTACACCATGGATATAAGGCCGTATACGTGCCTCATCCGATGTTTATAGATAGAAAATGGCCAGTGGATTATCTCACTGGTAAAATTAATGCCGGAAGGAATGGAGCTACGGGGGGTGCGAGGACAAGTGTCTTTGGGACTGGAGAACATAACTTATTGGGTATGACTTGGTACTATAATGCTGGATTTGGGCCTAATCTTTGGAAGAGATGGCTAGGCTTAAAAGTAAACAATGATGGAGGGCCTGACTTCGAAATGATAATCGACGAGAGCAAAGGTAAGTCCGATGATGTTTCTGAGATGAAAGGCGGCGAAGGACGTATGTGTCTACCTCCTATTTTGATACATCCCGTGAAAAATGTTAGATTGCCTGTAGACAGCACTATGATCAAAGAGGAGCTTCCTGAGAGTGATCCATCTGCTTGACGATTTCTTACTTTCTATAATGTACTATATATATTGATTCAGTCATGACGTCTAGGATAAAATTGGTGCTTTTCTATGGGTCAAGGGGTTAACATGTACAATGTATTTAAATAATCATACCATCTTGGATAGATAAATTATGATGATAATGATAAAAACTAGAAAATTTCTGGGTCTCTTTAGGGTAGGTGGGTGAAGGGAGGAACGGCCTCCCAATCTATCCCTCAGTCTTTGATATCGCACCTAAAAACACATCTATGGATCACATTTTTGCAAAGAATCAGTTTCTCATAAACATATGAAGTCTCACAAAATTTTCTTTGTAAGTGAACACTTTATAATTCAATTGTAATACATCATGAGAATTAGACCAAAACAAGAGTTCTATGCATCTCAATGAACTACAGACTTTCAACCAATATTTTGGAGCCTCAAAGTTCTGAGTTATCAGAAGAGTTGGATTTATATAATGAGAGAAAGAAACTTACTCTACTACCACGGTATTAATCCAATATGCAGCTAAATCTCGCTTAAGTATACTGTCCCTACTAGTATACACACTGAAAAATATTCCAATTATTGACCTGGACAATCAAGCTTTTCGATACACTACCACACTGATGTGGTCATGGTGCTATTTTTTTTCGCCCACTACTCCCATACTTCACCTCATTCTTATCTCCTTTCTCCATTTTTCATTTTCCTAAATCATGTCGCTGTCAACAGCATCATCATCTGCAATATTACAGCCAATATCTTAAACACCAAGCCTATATTTTTACTCTGCTTTCATGGTGAACTTCGAGAGATACTGAAGACAGCTTTTGATCAAGCCACGAACCCTCACAGGTTGATCAAGTTTATTGAAAGCATGCCTAAGAGATCTGAGGCAGTTTTACGTGCTGAAGGCGGACCAATAAAATTCTAAAAGTACATGTACTATCTCTGTCTGTAATACTTGGAAAACTATAAGTCTTGAATTGAAGAAATATAATTGCGTTTTTTATCCGAGTTTCTAGATTTTTATACCTATTTACAATCTATCTAGTGATTTTCCTGTGATGCCCGCTCGTGTCACTGAGACACTGCTGTTTCTAACTGAAGCATTTCAAAACATTTATCTTGATACCTTTATTCCTTCAATAGTACAAACGAAACAGTTAAAGAATATCTGATACTATTAAAATTGTATCTCACAATTTAAGTAAGGAAGCAAATTTAGAAGGGATGAAATAACTGTCAGTATATTTTTCACTTCCTTCCACTGATGTGGAAATAAGTGTTTATATAAACATTAGGAAAATGTCCATGCAGACTAACTAATAATGCAGGGTATCACAAACAAGAATCCAGACTCCCAAAGCAAATTACTATAGAACACCATAACTGTAGATCCCAATTTGTATAGGCTTACTCAATAACTCGTGACAGACTAATCAATTGGATAGTAAATAATTCCGAGTTATGACCAATTAGTTAGAATCACATTTTTAACAGATACAACATAATGCATTTGGGAAACTCTGAAACAACTAAAAATTCAAAACATCAATTTCAAAATAGTAAGATGTATGCACATCAATCAGGGTGTATATATAAGTCTTACGTAGGACCTCAAATACTACTGCTTCGGGAGTGTATAACGTCACGAAACGTAAACGTAAAAAAGGTAGACGATTGGCAGTAAGGTAGATACAACAGACAATATGTATAAATTATTGTAAAAATTAAGCATTACTCCATCTAATTCAATGATCACCGAATACCTTGCTCTACTGGGAAATAATTGCTTTTACAACCAGAATAGTAACTTTTACCCTTGGAATGATTAGTAATGATTTGNNCTAACAATATACAATTATATCAACCCATCATTATCAGAAGTCATAACAACTCTTCCACTCCAATAAAAGGTGATGTCCCTCTTTCGCTCCCCATTACCCGTAACCTTTCTATATAAATATGTAATGAAGAGATGAATTCGGTAATCTGTTAATGGAATAAATATGGAAGGGGAACTTAATTGTAAATATTGTTATAAGGTTTGAGTAACAAGGATAATGTTAGGAGAATTGGGATTCTGTCCTGTGGCAGATAAGAATATTTTCGAGTACTTGATAATTCAGTAGAATAGACTTAATTTTTTCTTCTTCATCTCGAGATAAGCTATATCTATATATATTCTTGATTATCTTTCTTTTACAACAGAAAACCCCAAAGTTACTTTAGATGCAGTAATCTCTTTAAATAGAAATAACAGATTATCCAATAATACTAACCAACATACAAATTCCAATCAACCTGACTAAAGAAAAAACATGAATATTGATAACAGCAATTTTCCTTCCTAAAATCTGATTGATGCTTGTTTTTATCAATTGTTGTACCCTCCGGATATTTCCGCCTATTAGAACTAAATACACGGGTCTCGAGATTAGCCGAAGTAAAAGGGACACTAGTGTTTCTAAAATAGCGTCCAATGATATATTTTTCGACAGATAATGATGTTACAGAATATTGGAATAACAATGTAAGTTCGATGTGGATAGTGAAAATTATTGATGATGCGGTATGTATAAAAGATATTGATAAGTGTGAGATTATATTTATAGGAAGATGATAGTAATAATGATAATGTGTGATAATTGTGATGATAATAATATTGTTGTGATCACTGCTCTTTTCTTTGGACAAAACCCCAACTTCTTATACATCTTCCAAACTCAATTGAATATACGAAAAGGGATATACATTAGGGTGATGTGTCTCCACTCAGTGACTTGATGGAGTCCTCAAGATTAATCAATGCAAATCAATATACTTTGATCTATGCTGGTCGGTGTATCCATGCATCTTAATATATCTTCATTTACGCTGCTCTCGTTAAAAACCAATGTGAATTTTATGTACTGTCTTGGAAAAGAGTGGCAGCTGATGAAGATTCTCTGTATCTTGTGCCTGTTTTTGCCTATCCGAGTTATTGACTTTTGACGGGGTCATGAGTGTGATGGATTATGCCTTGATCGAGATATTAGTGTGATGTATTCGACTGACTCGTCGGTGTGGCGCATTATGTAGCCGAGATTGATTGGGTGGACAAGGCTGTATCCATGTGGCTTTTGACTTCTAGAATCCTTGTACCAATCCCTGGGAAAAGTTTTGTACGAAGGGTATTGCAAAGAGATTCATCCCTAGTCATTTTATAGGTAGATCCTATCTAAATGTAGTAGTCCCTTAGGTCAATCTTTGCTTGGCTCAGCCTAATCTGGAACGGCATAACCGAATAAGGGAGCGATGCTCTTCAATAACTTTTAGCGAACCTCTAATCTGCGGTGAAAGTTTCGAATTAAAAATGTTTGGTCCGTCTTGTTATGGGTCTAAAAACCTTAATTAAGGGCTTCTGTTTCTAACAACTAATGGCTGGTAGATCCTCCTCCAGCTGCGATGACCTCTTAACACTTCCTGTGCATACTGCGGAGAATATTCAGAAGCTTTGATGGTTGTGTGCACTCATACCAAGCTTCCTCCACAAGCCTACGGATATCCTCTCTGCGTCGCTGCACTCCCCTATCACTGTCCCCATATCGAGAGTAAATGTATCCTTTCATATCGCTCCACACATTCTCAATAGGGTTTAAGTCGGGTGAATTAGCCGGCCAATTCATGGTACTGATGCCCTGGTTTTGAAAATAATTCTTCGAGGCAGCAGCAGAATGACTCAGCGCATTGTCCTGCATGAATTCTGAAGGTCGCAACGCAGTGTTGTGATAAGATCTAAAATAATCCACAACTCTGGGTAGGATCCATTGAGAATAAGTTTCTCTTCTCATATTTCCCCAATCTCTCTCCCAGAATACAAACGGACCTACCCTATCTCCAGAGAAGGAGCCCCAAAACATCCAGTGATTGTTTTTCTTGTATCGACTGACAAGACAGTCAGTCGATTATTCTTCGTTTACATGTTCTTGAAGTTAGTGTCCATCTGAAAATTAGTATTAGAAGACTTACCTTTCTTGTGAAATATGGAGAAGAAGGCCGGGCATCACTAATGTAGGTTTCATCACTCCAGAGGACCCTAAACCAATCTTCTAGAGTCCAGTTTAGATGCAAGTGGGCCCATTTTAATCGCCGACTCTTTTGCGCATCACTGAGTGGAGGCTTTTGTAGGGCTATGCATCTACTGTAACCTCTTCGGCGGAGTGCATTTCCGATGGTAATTTCTCCCACATTTCAGTGGGCGAAGTACATGGAAAGTTCAAGATATGACATTTGTCGAGTTTCCGAGGAGCTCCTGACAAATGCTTCGAGCTCATCTACTTGCACATCCGAAAGAACTCTAGGTCGTCCAGAAGATCTTAATGGTGATGACTGGCCTTTTTGAATCGTATACTTAACCTGACTCCTAGAAGCTCCCATCCTTTCGATGATTTCTTTTCGACTAAGACCATATCGGTTGAGTTTAAGAATCTATCAAAATTTAGTTTACACCAACATGCGAATTCTCAAACTTACTTCGGTTTTTTATCCCGCGATAAATTAGGTGCCCGTACGCGGGTATTTCTTGTGGAAGAATTTACTTGCGACATTTAAAGAAATTTTAGCCTGAAGACGCTTATAGAGTTGATGATGATGATGATGAGAATGGGAAATGAGTAGACAGATGGAACGAGGTAGAAATTTCGGAATTGTGCAGCTGACGAGGCAAATTAACCGAGAATATTATGTATAGCACTGGGATTGGCCCCTAAAGTAGCTGGGATATACCTCGAAAGACCTGTATAAAAGGGTCGAATTTCATGGCCTGATACTCTGTAGATGAATTCAAGTTGGTGAGAGAAAGATAATCGTAACATCAAATGTCAAAATAGTAGGTAGATTATTCGTAGCCGCGTATGCATCCGAGCTCTAGAACTTATCAAGCTAGGGAATAAGCTAATTACATAATCATTTACAGGCGAAGCCTTCTACTCCCTCTGGCCATCCTTTAGTCTCTGACGTCTTAATCTATAATAACCCCAAAACTCCTCAAAATCTATCTTTCAATTAGATTATCAGCTATACATCAGAAGAAATCCCCATCGGAAACTGGGCCTTCAGAAGATGGAAGGTTCAGAGAATCTATCAAGAGCCAAAGAATGACGAACTCCAGAGTGTAAATATTGAAATTTCCAGAAGTAGGAAGATAAACCGCGATGGTGAGTCCTATAGTTTAATTCCAATTTTGATAAAATCAAGGCCATGCAATCTTCTAAGTTCGATCAAGGAGAGTAATGGAAATGAAATTACATTATGCAGAAGGCGCGAGTTTCGATAGATCTGCCGGCTACGATGTCGTTCGCGAATTAATTCAAATTTTGTAGGTAATTTCAGCTTCACATAGCCTATGTACCCGGTAATAAAAAGTTCAAACGATTTGAGCTAGAGTGAGCCAGGTTTCTTTTCTCATTTTCTAGTCCAGGCTCCTTCAAAATACCTAGTCGGGCGTGGTACTTCATGCGTAGCTGTACCAGATCTCAAATTCTGATATGCTGAGATCTTTTGCCCATTCCCAGTGATAAGATAACCTTCTCGAAGCCTGAAAGGTTTGAGTTGATCTCCGTGATAAGAATATTTAATCTTCTGGCCATTGACCTGTCTCAAATTATAGCTTTTGTTGTGGAGTCCCGCAAATCCGGTAACAACAAATGGTCCCCGGAACGACGCATGGAGCTTTAACTTGGCTTTCACGTGATCATACAACATCACTAGGCTTCCGGGAGTAAAAGTAATCTCCGAGCTAACGCCTAAGTCGTGCCTTTCATTTTGAATCTTTCGACGCCAATTATCTTTCCTTCTAATCTCTGAGCGAAGGCTTTACATTCTTGCAACATGGTGAATGATAGCGTTTTCCTGGCTCTCAATTTTAGCTGAATCTTGGATACTGTTCCAGTCAAAGTTCATCATTTCCGAGATATATTTTGAGCGTCTAAGCGAAGGGAATCTAAACTCCAGCGCAGATGGGGGTTGGAAACCGAGTAGGATTTCATATGGTGAAAACCCCAAACGTTTGATCTGTCTTCGGTTCAGTTCATAGGCTCCCCTATTCACATATAACGGCCAGCGTGGCTTATCCTTTTGTTTTTTCAAAATCATCTCCAACAGATCGTTAAGCTTTTCAACCATTCCAGTAGTTCGTTTAGCTCCTGAAGGTGCTGGTGTAAACACCACTTTCTGATCCTTCAAGAATTGAGTCAAAGACCGACCTGTAAAGTGCGAACCAATATCAGCGTAAATAGAGATAGGAGTTCCAAAACTTGTGAACAGCCACATTAAGCATCTGATCGCTTCGGCATGGTCTGGCGTTGAATAAGGAAATGCCCACATGAACCGCGAGAAATAGTCAACAACCATAAAAATGTGGGTGAATTTTGGCTTTACTGAGAATCCCCACTATGGCGGTTGATCATCTGATTTCATTGTTGCATCAAACTTATTCAACTGAGGATGACAAACTCTTATAGTTTCTTCGAGGCTGAGGTCCGCCTCCGGAAGTGGTCCAATAAAATCCATTCTCAACATGACAAGTGGAGCATCTACTTTGGCTGGCGACTGAGTTTGCGATCTTCGAGCGGTCCCGTGTTTGGCGCACGGCATACATCCCAGGATGTAGTCCACCGTATCTTTGGAAATTCTAGGCCAGCAGTATTCTCTAAGCCTCTTCATTGTCATGGCTGAATCATAGTGGCCTCCATTATCGTGGGCCGCCTCAAGGACTTGACTAACTTCTTCTGTAATGCAACGCTTCCAATTTCCTCGAATTTCAACGTGCAATTCCCTACTATAAATCTTGTACCTTCGAGCCTGATTCAAAAATTTCTTCCGCTCATCTTGAGTGAGGTTCCGCGGCAACTTATTTGTTCTTTGAAAATTATAAATGTCTTTGTACCAGGCAGATCGAATATACTTGGGATTTTCGTCCTCAAACTCTTCAAGTGACATAGCCACTAGGTGCGCTTCAACAGAATCAACAGTGGAGTTTCCAGGTAATTCCAGATCTGGGAATATAATTGATGCAGCTCTATCCACAACTTCCTTCCGTCTCAGTCTCCGAATCAAATACAAATAATCTCCTTTCCCATCTTTCCAGATCCACCTTGTCTCCGCATCTCGATCTTCCACTTTTTCTCCATACCCCAGAAGAACATCATCATGTTCCTTGGAAGGGTCCTCGAATACAATTCGCGATAATGCATCCGCAATTTCATTTCGATTACCAGGAATTCTCTGGATCTCAACATTAAGCTGAGACAAAAAATGATTCCATCGAGTATAGATTCCCTCTAGCGATGATGATTCTATAAAATGAACTAGAGGTTTGTGGTCAGTGAAAATGATGCTTCTTTCTTTTCCCAAGAACAGATAATCATATTTCTTAGCAAAAGTGACAATCCCCAACAGTTCTCTCTTATACGACCCATAGTTTTGCTCAGATTTTGGTAGATTACATGAATCATATAAAATAGGTACTTCATCGCCCAGCTGTAGTTGGGTTATCACGCAGCCAACGGCAAATTTACTCGCATCAGAATAAAACATGACGGGCACATGTGGAATCAAGCCATGCCGTTCTATCTCAGCGGCACATTCCATCTTGAGTGTATCGAAAGCGGCTTGCTGTACGACCCCTCATACCTAAGTCGCACTATGTCTCATCAGCTGGTTCAGAGGCATTGCTATTTCACTGAAATTCTTAATCCAGGGTTTCGTAATCATGACCGATGCCACAAAGCACTTGACATCTGTAAAGTCCTTTGGTGTAGGCCACTGCTTTATCTTCGCGGCTCTGTCATATTTTATCACCGAGACTCCACCGATTTTGTGGACTACTCCCAACGCCTCTATTTCATCCATGAATAATCGAAGTTTCTTAAATGAAAGACGAAACTTAGCCCACGCAATTCTGAGGAGTAGGTGGTCTTTTAAATAAGCATAACCAGACGCAAAATCTCTGAACGTGCCAAATATATCATCCATGTAAAATTTCAACTTATCGGTCTCATCCGGGTGACTTTGATGTAGCAAAGAAGGTTCGCTTCTATCTTTTCCTTCCTCAGTAATCATTCCATCAGGCATTTTTGGGATTGCTCCTAATGCAATATTCATGCATTGAGTAAGGCCAAATGTTGCGCTCTGACATCCTTGAGGCAGTCTTGTTGGCTGTAGCTGAGGCATGTTGTTCAAGGTGAACGTTAAGTATTTGTGGCACTCAACGTTCAAGGGGATAGACCAGTACGCGTTTTTCAGATCTAGCTATATAAAACATCCGTGGCTGGGCTCCGAAAGAAAGTCATGGACTTCCGACATCAATGGCATGATGTACTCTGGTAAATCTTCTTTCACGTTATGATAGTTGAAGGTAATTCGTGGCTCATCTCCCCACTTATCATTATCACTCTTGGGGGCAAGCTTCGCCGCCGCATTCCATGGGGAAAGGCCTTCACCTCTTGCTGTAGGTATGTCCGAGAGCTCAGTTTCATTGAGATCTCTATATGTGTAAAGTAACTTAACAACTTTAAATTAATTTTCTTTTGTCGGACATAATGGTCCAATTCTAGCCCCGCATTTGGCAAACCACTTCTCAATTAACATTCTGGGGTCATTTGACATCTTTCTCATTTCTGGTCTATGATTAGTAGGGAAAGCAGCAGATGCTGAGCTGCAATCACACGCCGAATTTCTAGGAGTGATTATTTCAATTACTGGTGTAACCCCATGTATAGAGCATAGAGGGTTTCCAACGCTATCCAAAATTTGATAGTCAAAATTTACCCTGTCGCAAATTGAGGAAATTACTTCTGTTTGTTTCGAATGGGAAGGCGCTTTAACGTCACGCCAGTGACGCTCTCTTTTCCCAAAATCTCTTCATTCTCTGATGTATCGTAATCTGACTCTTGCTCCACGACACTTTCACTTGATTCTGATATTTCGTCGGCTAAAAACTGAACATGCTTTTTCGAACGGTCGGGTTGGGCATCTCTTGCAGCAATTTGCTCTCTCGCTAATTCCATCGTTCGCTGATCTGCAAGTATAAGGCGCAGTCGATTATTCTGTCCTAATTTGAATCGGGTTGTCTGCACAGCGACTCTTTGTTCTCCTTTGGATACATCGCAAATCTTTAGCGTAAACGAGGGGATATCTAGATTTGCACACACATCATAAAGTCATGGTAGTCCCAGTATGAGCGAACATGGATTCCCTGTAGCCAGGGGAAGAACCAATGCCTCTGCATCTCTCCACGCTCCCGCAATGCTTATTCTGATTTGAGTAAAATGCGTAGCGTTTGTTAGACTACCCTCTGCGGTCCCGAATATAATAGGCTTAGGCAACCTAATCGACGGAAGCTTCAACACCTTGGCAAGATAGTTAGAAATCAAATTGAGGTCCATACCTTGGTCTACATGAGTGTAATTAATGTCGAGCGCGATGGTTTTTTTCTTCCCATCTATAGTAGTCTCAACCTTTGCGTCAACTCTGAAAGACTTCTAAGTCATTGATGGAGGGCATTGGTTGCTTCTTTCTGATTCTGTATCTTGAGTCTTCATTGGCGGCACAATACTCTTAGCCTTATCGGTCGAAAACCTCATGGCCACTTCGGAGATTTCTGCTTGCCTCCTCTTTCTACCAGCTCTCTTATTGTTAGCTCTGGACATCCCATGTTTCCAGTGCTTCCTTGGAGCCGGAGACATTTGAGCTAAATCTTTTAAACTGATCTCGGCTTTCATCTTATCTAAGATATTCATGTAATCTAAGGGCCCATCTTTAAACCTCGCGTTTATCAATGGCTCAACTTGTCTGCGCCTTCTGGGTCTTGCCCTGTTTCGATATGCTGCAAATTCATCTGGATCGAAACCCCGATCTGGTAGAGGGTCAATATCTTCATCATTGATGATATCATGATGAGTTCTGGGTCTTTTTGCGCTGTCTCGGTCGACTACGTGCGCCGAAAACAAAATCTCAACCTCCGCAGGCGAATCAACATCTATCTCTTTACTTTTCTCCTTCTGATGACAAGGGATTGTATTGTAATCTTCCACTATCAGATCATCTATAAGATACTCATCGAGAGTACCATCCACTACTTGAATATAAGTATCACTGAACCCTGAAGCTCTATCCAAGACAATCAGTTCCTCAATAGTCATTTCTTCATTCTCCTCTGATTCTTGCACAAACTTTTGCTGATATGGCAGAGGCAGTTGTGCATCTTCATATCTCTGCCTTCTTCTTTCCTCAATCTCAGATATTTCGTTAGTGGACAGCTGTCCAGTGCTAGGTAACAAGTTCCCAGCTTGCTTCTCTTTTCTCCCAAAAATCCCTTTTCTCTCACGATGTTTTCTCCGCAACACCTCTGATTCCCAAGTCTGCAAAGGCGGATACTGACAGTGCCTACTGTCATACCTGGGACCATCAGCATTCGGCCCATTTCCGCAATTCCAACACACATTCCGATACTCAATAGCACCACTAACCATCGGGTGGTTAAACTGAAATTGTTAGGGTTGAGAGCTGATCCCTCCTTCTCGACCCTTTCCTTTCCAATCTGCGTTTTGGCGAACGCCTCCATTCTCGCTTTGTCGATTTGTCAAACGGATGGGATATTTTTGAATGAGAATGAATAAGATGAATTACTTGTGTAGAAATGAATTCTTTAAGATTAATTGATTGTCCCTTCTGGGTGATCTGTCTAAGTCTTAAATACATCTATGAGAGCTTCTCTTGTGTCCAATCTCGTCATAGCCTATACCCCCCAAGTACATAGAGCAGGCATTCAATCATTCTCAACACGTGAATAATTATCCTATGAAAACCAACTAAACGTAATCTTTTGTTAAAGCTCCAGAACTCGTCATATACATCGTTGGTGCTCGGCATCTCCGAGCAACCTTGGTGTTTGGGAACACCGACACACGCAGTTGATTCGGCTGCTAAGCCACAAATCATATTTTCTTACCCAATAATAACTCATATCAAGTCTTATCCAATAGTTTTCACCCCAAAAATGATGGTCTATGTATATGATCAAAATTTAACCAGCTAATGTAGCATCTTAAAATATGATTGCACAAAAATAGCCATACCAATTTTACACAGCCCCTGTAACTGACTAGTTGTCGCATTATTTATGACTATGCCAACTTATTGATTTGTTCGACACGATTTCTTGCCGGGTGCCATGAGGATTCACCCTTCCACGGATTTTCACCTTGATATTTCCCAACATTCTCTCGTTAGACGGGTACATGATTGCTCATTTCTTTCCATTGGTTCTCACCATGGTAACTAATACCGAGGTTCACCGGTGCCGGCAGTGTTCTCATCTGCGGCTGAGGTTTTTCTAAGCGCCACGCATTTTGGGCTGAAAATGTTGCGTTCGGACCTTGTTACGCGTCCGGAAGGTGAGGCGTCATCCTCCGTTCGACTCCTGATGTGTAGTCATATTTCCTCGTGAATTCGTTAAGGACTTCCTCAACTAGGTTCGGAGACTTCAATATTTAGTCGAAGCCCAGAGACTTCCAATTTTCTATTTGCAACAACAGTTGCCTCCATTCATCTATCATGGAGCTCTGCACATTTCGAATGATGTGGAAACATTCGTCCAGAGTTCTAGTAGAGGCTGCACCTCGCTCAATCGACCTAACCCTTAAAATTCTATCATGAAGGCCCGCTAGAAACTTACTAGTGACAATCTCAATTAACAAAGATCTCATCGTTGCCGTATTCAGGTCCTGTTGGTTCGCCTTATTCACTCCGAGCTGATGCAAGACTCCCTTTGATTTGGCAAGGTAATTTATTAAAGATTCTTTGGACCCTTGTTTCAAATCGTTCAGCATCTCCATCGGCGAACGAGGGTTTTCAGGTTGCTCGACCATCCTGAAAGTTTCCTCGAATTCATCGGTAAATCTTTCCGCCATTTCCGCAGTCAGTTGGGAAGGCGATCGACGAAGCAAATCAATTATGTGCCTGAGGTAAGGCACCGAATCCATCCGTTGTATGGCCCTTTCTTCTACTCCGCTCAAAATCGCACCAATCCACATTTCAGGGGGAATGTCCCCAACAATTCCAGCTGCTCTAAAAGCCCTTCGAAGTTTGAATGTCAATCTGGCCCCATCCTGACCATTCCCAGAGAAAGGCACAATGTCAAACACAGTCATGTTGTCTAGAGCGTTCCTCGCATGGGTATTTGTGTGACTAAACGGCGAGTTGTACAAGTCATTATGCCTAGATGAGTCGCTAGCTTCGTTGTATCTTCGATCATGGCTCCTCTCTCGAGCCCAATGTTCTTCTTCACTCATTTTCCGAAGACTTTCCTGGGGAGCCTCACCAAAATGTTCTAGCAATTCTTGAGAAGTTGTAAAAATATGCAGTCAATCTATCCCTGCTACTAGCTCTTCCACAGTAGAACTCACAGAGTTTTCTATTCTTGAGCTCTCGGTGGGTGCTGAAATTGACGATTGCCTCGATAGACTGCTCGAAGGGTATTTCGAATTGTCACGAGGTTGAGAGAATCTTGAATCCAGCTTAGGAACACAAATCTCCTTATAGTGCTCAACAGCAATCAATTTAAACTGAGCGTAAGTTCAGGTCTTAACCCTCTTTCCCGGAAAACCAGAAAACGTAGGGCCAATTGCTAAGCCTGCAAAGAAAGTTCAAGTAAGCTTTGAATATTTAGATAATTTTGAGATCAAAGGGAGCTCTCAGTGACCAATCCTGAGTATCTATTTCCCTGCAAGTAACTTATCAAATTTCACTCTTCTCTCCGCTCCAATTCTGGGAGAAATAGGTCGGTGGAAATACTCGATGATGTTATTCAAAAATCGTGCTTCTTCTCCATTCAATTTCAAGTAAACAAAGAAAATCATCAGACGCGTCAAGTTTCCCAATTGTCTTCAAATTCAGACAACTCATAAAAAGTCCTCAAAATAAGTCAAGGACTCAATATATGAATCGGATCACAGAATGAATCGTCCCCTGTGTAGGTCACCAGAAAGATAATCGTAACATCAAATGTCAAAGAAGTAGGTTGATTATTCGTAGACGCGTACGCGTCGGAGTTCTAGAACTCATCAAGCTAGGGAATAAGCTAATTACATAATCATATACAGGCGAAGCCTTTTCTGAGTAAACGAAAAGCTGCTATCCTTGTTCCATTATAAATAATGGCGATCGATATAGGAAAGGGTTCTAGGATAGCACTACTTTTGAGTTTTTATAGATTTACATAATTTGCATAATTATGCACACAGGGTCTTATATTCTAACAGTATTACACTAGAATACTAGAATATCCTATCATAGAATTATTCATAGTCAGGATAGGCTAGCTCTTGGCAACTTGAAGAATTAGGGAGAAGCTTCTAGAAAGAAAGGGGCATGTATATGTTATAAATATATAAATATATGTATAAGTATTTCCGAATCACGAAAAGAAAGGGTTAATGAAAGTAATCACTTCAATAATACCCGTAGATGTAATTCAAGATTTGTAGTAAAGACTCAATCAAA
>JAHYSP010000848.1:10267-20826 GCA_019455505.1 Pleochaeta shiraiana
TGTGGGGCAGGTGTCAAAGCTACCCAACCTCTACTTGGAGGAACAGCCCGGATGACATACCACTACACCATCCGACCCATTAGAAATCATTAATAACATGAACAGAACAAAAATACATTATTATTTTCCGAATCATATTTTTTAGAAAATAAAATTGAGGCTGCAACACCGTGATATTTTAAATTACCCTAGTTGGACAAAGTTGACAGACGCGACTTTCTACGAGGGATATGTATGTGTGTATACCGAATTGGTCTAACACGAAAGCAGTGTTAAAAATAGATAATACATTTCTATATTTTACAAGGGTGGTAAATATATATACATCAAATGAAACAAGCCGGTGAATTCGTAAGACACTGGATGAGCCCAAATAAGTCTACAAATGATTCAGTTTAAGAGTAATCTCTCCAGTAAGGGTTAGCGTATCTCTAATGATCTAGTTTGAATTCGTCGTGACTAGACTTAGTCCTCTTGTGGACATAATAATATGAGGTAACGACTGGAAATCCAGCTCCCAATCACTAAATATCTGGCCTTGCTTGTATCAGTCTCTGTAATGACGACTGAACAATCACCTCATGTCGTTGCTCCGTAGATTTCTGACTGTGTATGCAAATTTGATGTGTTACTTAGTCTTTTTTAGTAGCTCTGCTGGTTACAAGTCTTTCGGCCCTCGGCTTGTATGCACACATCTATTTTATCTTTCGGAGGCGCAGCCACTGATACGCATGTTTTGGGGGCCACTGCACCTGTACATCTCGGTGAAATCGTCTTGCGAGTGGAATCGTCGAGGCTTTTCTTCACTGATACTTCTAGGGCTAAGATTTTCTCCTCGTTTTGTACAGGACTTTTTGTGACTCCTTCCAGGTCTATTTATGTTCTTTGTGTGCCTGTATGGTGCTAGTTCATCACCTTTGGCAAGGAGATCTTTATTGAAATCTTCATCTGAGAAAATGATTCCAACTTTTTTAAAAATATTTTCCTGAGATTCAAATTTTTAGTTTCCAGGAGTACTAGCTGCTGTCTCTGAAATAATCGATGTTGCCTTTGTTGGTGATGATGCGATTTGTCTTTCTGGCGAATCTTTTCCTTAACTACCACGCCGCCAGTCACCATGCCCTATCACGATGAAGAGTCGGTGCCTGAGTTAGCTGAAAGATTTTGATTTAATGATATAAATGATCATATGTAATATTGTTCATAAAATGTGATGATGAGTTTGAAGAAATTTTGTGTCAAATTATTTTTTATTTTAATTAAAAATAATTAAAACTTATTAAGAACAAAACCTATAAAATCTACACGATCCAAATATTAGTTTTCTAATTTTTCTTAGTTAAAGTTCATACTCAGAACTAATTATCCTTCAAGTCTTAAAAACGGTTCAGTGATGATGGTAAATCTTATTCCAATTCTATTATTTCACTTTTCTTCTTATTTTGAGTGACCATTCTAATAATAGTCTTTTTTTTTATCGACGCCAAAGATTTCTGTTCTTTATTATGGTCATTTTCTTTCTTCTCCTCAGTTTTTTCGTCATTTGATGGACAATCATTGCCGGTCCCATCAAGAAGCATACGGGCCACAGCTTTCTCGCCAGCAGCTTCTGCCTTAGCCGCATCGTCATCCCCTGCTACACGTCCATCAAGTTGTAGTTTACTGTCTCCAAGAGCAAGAATTTGTTCTTCAACAGTACCTCTAGTGACTAATCTTACAACCTCTACTTCTCGAATTTGTCCAACACGATGAGCACGATTCTCGGCCTGTTTATCGTCCTGTGGATTAAAAGATCCATCGAAGATAATAACTTTATTTGCATACATAAGATTGATACCCGTACCACCGGCTTTTGTTGTCAAAAGGAAGACGGTTATGCTCTCGTCATCCCTGAATGTATCTATCAATGATTGTCGTTCCTCAATTTTCGTGCTTCCATCTATGCGAGTGTAATGAATACGGGAAGTATTGAAGACTGCTTCGATGATATCAAGGACAAGGGAGAATTGTGAAAATAGCAGTACGCGATCCCCATTATCTTTGTATTTTTTAACAAGTTTAATCATAGTCTCTACTTTTCCAGAGTCCATCCATGCGAGATCAGGGATATCGAATTTCGAAATACATGGATAATCGCGACACCACTGATGTAGCCAAAAGTCAGAGCCGCTATGCATCTCCGCAATCAAATGTTCCCGTTTCAAGTGAGATGGAAAATTAGTTGGTTCTTTCTTTCGCAGAATGTCAGCCATTTTCTCTACTTTTGCATCATCGAAATGACGTCGGAATAGTAATGGGTGTATAGCTGCTTTGCGGAGCTGCATAAGAGGATTTTTCTCATCCGTCTTGGGAACTTTATTGCCTTGCAGCCTATTTCGAGCCCTTTCACGAGCCTGCTCTAAATGCCCATTATAGATTTCCTTTTGGGCTTTATGCAAAGAACAATATTCTGTTCGACAATGCTTGGCGGGAAGATGCTTCAGAACTTGAGACTTCTTACGACGTAGTACAAATGGAGTGAGTATAGATCTAGCCCGATCAATTCGTTGAGTTGATAAGAGTGCAGCATGATCGGAATCTGATGTTGTTGCTTTAGCTTTAAAAATAGTATTTAAATCTTCCTCTAGTTCTTTAAAAACGTCAGGCAAAATAAAAGCAAGAAGGGCTGCGAGCTCTTGAAGGTTATTTTGAAGAGGTGTGCCTGTCAGTAAGAGTCGGAATCTTGCAGGTATTCTGATGAGGCCCTGGTATCTTTGAGACTTGACATTTTTCAGCATATGTCCCTCGTCATAAACGCAAACCTGTATCGCATAACCGGTTAGTTTTATTTAAATTTACTCTTAACAAGACATTTTGTTACCAGGGTGTGAAGTAGAAAAAAAAACATACGTCTGGCTTGAGCCGCCGCATAAACTTACTATCTTCCTTCTTAGCGGCCATGTCATAAGTAGTAACAACCACGTTAATTCTATTCCTTTGTTGAAGAATTTCATCGGCCATCATCTGTCGTTCTTTCTGAGGGCCATGGTATGGCTCAAATCTCAGTTTTGGAGCAAATCTGTGAATTTCTCGAAGCCAGTTCTCCAAAGTAGAGCCAGGACATACGACAAGATGAGGTCCACTATTTCCAGTTTCAACAAGATGAGCCAAAAATGAAATTACTTGACAGGTCTTTCCTAAGCCCATTTCGTCTGCCAGAATTCCACTTAGCCCATTTCTTGACATCAGAGCCAGCCAATTCATACCAACAACTTGATAATCTTTTAATACACAGTCTTCGGCCATTATATTAGGTTTCTTCAGAAATTGAACATGACTTCTTTTCCTAGTTACTACCCCATCTTCGTCATCAACTTCAGCAGAGTTTGTGTGAGACTCCTGTGGTCCAAGGTTAGATTCCAGTTGAGCCTCTACTTCATCTAAACAAGTCATCTCCAATTCTCCCTTCTTCTGTGCCCCGTAAACGTTAAAGCCCCACTGAGAAATTTCTGCCGTCAATGGCTTTGATAACTCATTACATTTTTTAACTAGAGTATCAATTGCTTCGTAGCCTCGAAACATTTCCATGGTAGTATCAATAATTTTGTCACCTATAGGGGCCCTTGAACTTTTTTTACCACTTTTTAATTTTTTTTCATTCTCAACAGTTCTAGCTGCATGAATAGATTTGAAAGGTCTAGCAGCAAGCATGATCTCTGCCATTTCTCTACTAATATTCGCAAGTTCCACCAAGTCGGATACCTCACAGGTGTTGAGATATTTCAAGACACGGGATTCAAGACCTCGATCTTCGTCTATAACACCAGATTCATTCCCAGAATCTGTTTCAGATAATGAATCAAATTCTAGGGGAACAGGGGATCTTCTAGGCGATGAATGACGAGAAGTCCCGGGTGAAATTAAATTTTTACGCCCTTGAACTAGCCTTCTTTTATGTTTCGCAGGATGATTAAAATGTGAGTTAATAGAAGATTTGGAGTGTGATATTTGTGTCGAAGAGTATCTATTTATGATGGATTGGGTAGGTACTTTTAGAGTTCGCTTCATTTGAGGTTCAGGATCATTGATGAGCTTTTGGCCATCACTATCACTAAATTCATCACTGTCATCACTATGAATAAGTGAGATCGTTGTGCCTTTTTTAAAGTTTGGAGGCGAGACTGAAAGTTTAGTGTCCGCTATCAAATTTGCTGCCTGTTCGAAGCTTCCACTTGATGCCACAAGTGCTTCCTTAGCAGCAAGTACAGAGAGAGAAGGAAAAATCGAGCGAAGCCTTTTAATATCAACTTCCATACTGTCATCGTGAATATCATGTACCGAAATGTCACTAATTGGTTGAGCTCTCTCCATTCGAACTTGGGGGGATATTTTATACCTATTCCCATTTCCTTGGGACGATAGATTGTTCCGAGCCAAGCTTGCCGACGAATATTCAGCAGAGTCAGATTTTCTACTGTTTGTGGGATTACTTTGGTAAACCGCACTCTGAATGATACTCTGAAAGCGAGCCTTTGGTGCAACACTTTTTGATGTGGACTCCAATTTAGATTTAGTACCAGACTGAGTAAACCTCACAGGATGAATATCTGGATCTGTTGTCTCGATTTCATCATCCGAGCTTCCTAGTTGAATTGGTTGGTTATTATTGCCATCACTGAATATGTTATTACTGGAGATTGCTTTTGATGATAAGGATTTATTGTGCATGTCATGATCGGACTTTTTTAACATGTCGTCAGGATCCGTACTCTCAGAAAGCGACCTTTTATGTATTAATGAACTATTTTCAATTCCATGGGTTGAGTTAATCTTTTTAGTCGGAGATATTTTCGATTCTCGAGCAATTTCTTTACCAGGAGAGTTAGACGCTGTGAGTGGGGAAGAGGCAGGAACTTGAACGTGTTTACGGCTAAGGGGTTCAGTCCTGGTCAGAGCTCGAGGCAGTGATGAATCGTCGATATCGATAATGTGGATCGGTTTGGATTTGAAATCTTCAGGTGTTTCAGGAATAATTCTTGGAGATTTCTCACCCCATGAGACCGAGGTTGTATTGTAGCCACACGATGTCTTTTGTCTCTTGATGGAGGGGGTTCCCGGAATGGAGCCATTTGAGCCCAACTCAAAATTCATATTAGTATGAAAGTAGCTGCAGTCGTGGTTATAAGAATTCTTTGGAGATGAATCCGTAAGATTCTGAATAAGTGGTAAGTGGCAAAACTCCTTTCAGCTTGTTTAAATTGGTGATAGTAGATCAGAAAAATACATGGAATAGTGATTCAACTAAGGACGCCGAAACTTCGAGGTGGTCAAATTCCTTGGGTTTAGAACTATTTTCGAATTTGTATTTTGAAATTTCAAGGCAATTAGATTCAATCTTAACTTGTGATCGAGGAATGGCGAAAAAAAGTATGCCTTACAGATAGTACAAATTAACATAATTTTAAAATAATTTCATTAGAAAAAAACTTAAAATACATTTTAACATAAGGCAAGGGTTGAACTGTGACCAGAAGCCTATTTACCTATGGATTGATAAATTTATCACCTACACCTGCAGTGACTAATGTCCGTGTTTTCGCGTATTCCAGTTAACGCGTCTTACCACGCAACAATGACTAATTGGAAAAACGGATGTGATTTATTGTCACGAAGAGAACCCAGATGATCGCTACTCTGTTATTCGTCACTCTACTCGGGAGATAGCAGAAGCCTTTGTAACATACCCATATGAACTGATCCATATAGTGACTGTGATAATAATGTCCCAAGCCGCAATCAAAAGTCATCCGATAAGCGGTAGTTGCAGCGATTAATACCTTATACTACGGAGTAAGATAATTTGGGCAATTTACAATACACTCTAGTAGGCTAAGAAACATCCGAAACTTAGAGGAACTTATCTAGCTGTTCGAAACACCAAGAATTAAGCTATGATGCACTGGGGCTAGGAGTAGATTAATTACCCTTGAGTTGGGAGTATTCTATTGAGGCTCAGACAAAGCATGTTAATGGGTCGGATGGTATAGTGGTATGCCATCCGGGCTGGCCTTCTAAGTAGAGTTTGGGTAGCCTTGACACCTGCCCCACACGAGACGGAAGACCACTGGTTCGAATCCAGTAGACCCTACCTTCTTAAGGAGTGATATGTATACGATGATGGAGGTACACTTGAACAACCAAAGGTTTTTTGAGAATTTTCCCTTTGGTGGATATTCANCTGTCCTTGATAGTCTTTGACTCCATAAGGACGATAAACCAAAAAAAAAAAAGCATGTTAATTTTTTTTTTCTTTTTTGGGTGAAACTCCATTTGAAAAATAGTAAAAGATAGGACTTAAATACACTACAAACGAAAATATCTATCAGCTACTCGGATTGAGAGGGGTGAGAGGAAATATTATCAGTCGGTCTAACCTGTATATTATGGACTCGGACACTGAGTCTAAGAAATATCACTAGCCCCCTCAGTCATATCTTGATGTTCTTAAATACGATTTCAGTACGTTCTTAATTCAAGTCTTGTACTTATGCTAGATATCTTGAAGACGGTCGAGCAGAAAGTAATAACGACATTTTCCCGGAGATATTCGGACGTGGAGCCTCAAAAATCTCAACCTCCTTAACTACATGTATAACTAAATCAGCAGCTATAATTAACGATACGGGTTTGACCGTTGCGACTGAGATTTCGAATAATAAAACTCTTATCAGAGTTGGTCGATTTTATTTCTAATGGTCAACTTTGCAGCTTCAGTCAAGTCCGTTCACTACCCAACGGGACAACCCAAAAGCGGGGCCCCATATAGTGCTTTTGACGAAAAAATTACACAGACTACAGTCTCGTAGAGAAGTCGCAGAACCACTAAAATTTCTAACAAATCATCAGGAATTATTCCTTGTCAATTAGATTATCGAACTGGACCGTATGAAGCAGGCTCCGTCGCACGTTCATGTGTGAAAAATGGTCGCAAAGTTACTGGAGTTTCAGGGTCACGATACTTCCGTCTGTAGTAATTGGTTACATTGAATTTTGTGGCGACACCCACAAAGTAAGGGAATGACTGCTAAGCCACTGGATTAAGCAAGGTTTGAAGCTGCTACTCCTGAAAAAATTCACGACTTTTACATGCTTTTGGAGAGTGTGAAGCGCGACTTCCAGGTCTGCTCAGAAAATATATGGAACATGGACGAAAATGGACTTTGACTCGGCATCTGCAATAATCAGCGGGTAATTTGCGCATCACATGAGAGTTCTACTTATCTCAAAGCCCCAGTTCCCCTGAGGATCGTGAATGGGTCTCAATCGTGGAGATAATAAATTTAAACTGCCGAAAAACCCGACCGCTTGTCATCTTCAAAACTGTGACACCACAAAGCTCTTGGTTCCAAAAGAAAGTGTCAGATTGGATCTTCACAACTATAGATAATGTATGGATGGCTCGTCACATTGCACTTGTATGGTTAAAAACGATTTTCTTGCCTGAAACTAAGTCCCAAGATGAGTATTACTGGCGCATCCTACTAGTTGATCGCCATGGGAGTCACACCAATATGGATTTTGAATGGGAATACTACTAATATAAAGTGGATCTCACATAAATGTCCTCATACATGTCGCATATTCTTCAGCCGCTTGATTTATCGTGTTTTTCACCTTTGAAAACTCGCTACCGTCAGCTAATTGATGGTCTCCCAACAATCCACAATTCTGCGCCAATTAAAAAGCAAAGATTCATTACTTATTACAATTAATCACGCCATTAGTATCCTAAGAAACTTCATATCCAAGCCAGACAGCGCACAGCCGACTTGTTTCCATTCAATCGTCAAAAAGGTCTGAGGATCCCCTTTACCCAACCCTCTCCACAAACACGCCCGAAAACACCAGAACCACCCTCAAAAAAGCGTTAAATTGATGAGATTCGCCTTTCTCAGAATCAAACTGACGCTCATGCAATTTTTCAAATCCTCCGAGAACACAATGAACTCACACGTAGTAAAAACCTGCTCATGCGCAAATTAGCGAAATCAATTGGAGGGCTTCAGGTACAGTTAGCTGAGAAAACGATCATTAATGTAGCGCAATCATTCGAAATTAAGCGTTTATCCGCTTTTAAGAGGATTAATACGATATCAGTCGATGCGAACACTCAATTTTCAATCATTAAAGTGATTAAGATGGCGCTGGAAGAAGAAAAGATGGCATCAGCTATCGAAGCAGCAAACAAGGCACAGCGAGAAGAGAGGACTTCTAGGGTGGCCGAGAAAGTTCTAAATCAGAGGCATACTATCACGGATCAAGTACAAGAAGCAATGTGTATTCTAAAATCTTCAATGGATAGATGCCGAGTTAAATCGAGTTATTTGGTCATGTGGTATCAAATTTTACTATTTAACAGAAATAGACTCATAACCCAGTAGAACAACTATCAAGAATCGGACTTTTAAGAATCTAGATATCTGGAGATTATGATGAAGTAAAAAACTCATGCTTTTGGGCTCTATATTTTCGATAATTTTAAAATATACACATAAAATTGAAGAAAGGGATGAAAAGCGAAAAGTACGTCGCTGTCTTGGAATATTGCTTGCCGCTCATGTTTCAAATAAAATGAAGTGAGGGTAGAGAATATGAATTTCCACTATGACAAAAAGCCAAAAACAGACCTCTAGAATCATCAGGGCATACTTTTTAATATTAATATAGTAATTCCATGGCAGTGAAATCGCTCTAACAAACTCCGAACTCTGATCTAACTGAAATTTTCTGGGACTATATCAAACCGGAGATTCACAAGTATATAGCATCAGTTGAGATATATTGTTCTCTAGTTCAGACTAGGTCTTTAAAGAATAAAGTTGTAGTAAAAGAAAAGAATGGCTCTTAAAATTAATTAACACGCCTATAATACTCCAGCTTTTTTTCGATCATCTTTGTTAAGTATATGTAAAATTTGGCAGTTTTTATTTAATATCCCACAAAACAGATAAAAAAATTTATTGATTTAACAAAGATTGAAAAATAAAGGATTCCAGTTGAATTTGCAGAATCTGAAGTTCAATTTCTACTTCCCTTGATGCTTCTTGGGCTTAAATTTGTGGCCGTTGAATGAACTGCTTCTCTACTAGGATCGATGATAGATACCGAAACCATCATTTAAATCTACCTGGACTCTTTTTCTAGATCCAACTATGTTAAAACTATCTAATTGATGTTGGATCCTTTTTTTTTCTCATATTCGAACAAGGTTGCTCGAGTAATGATCATGATCATGGAAAGGGCCTTGACTGCTTTCCCGAGATACGCCCAGAGTCCTTCGAGGTATAAGTCCTTTTTGATTGAAGCTACTAACAACCCCCCACCCCCATCAAGGCACATACGGTTACATGAGGTGAGATACGGTGCCATTCCAGAGTTATGCAGTGCCATGGGCTACTGAGACTCGTGTGTAAGCTCATGATTATGTGGGTAAATTCCAGCAGACCACATCTCTAGCTTTACTATTATCCAACTCAAACCACCAATTCTTAACTGCGCATGCGTCGTTGAGCGCTGAAAAGACTTAAATTTAATTGTGGTCACTTTAATTCATATCCGAAAAAGGAGTATCTCTATCGGCTTAAGAAAATACGAAAAGATTTCAATAATTTAGAGGCGGTAAATATTACTTTGTATTACACAAACAATTTATTAATGAGAGAGCCAAAACTGTCCAAAATAAGAATTTGATGTTAAGACATCTATTTCGGACTCTGCTGAGTATTTTGATGGCTAGTCTTGTTTAGATGCCTATCCTTGGCTTCGTAATATACAAGGGGGTAGAAATTGAAAAATCATTAGGAGGCATCTCCCTCTTTCTCGATCCCCGGAACAGAAGCAGGCGATATGAAGTTGTCACCTCACAAAATTCTTTCTATCTCTCCAGTATATATATATATATATATATATATATATATATTTCAATCTTTCCCAGGACCTATCTACATCCAAATTTATCCTACCAAATGATGTTTCATATCACAGACTCAGACACATAACACAGGCTCTGCAATTCCTTATTTCATAGCGTTACAAACCAAGAAATTTATATAAGAAGTAGCCTACTAGAAATGGCTATTATGAGCCAAAACCCTCAACAACACATTGATCTGTTTGTGATAACAAAATGGTGCGTAAGTTGAAGAAATTTTATTCTTACAATATAAAGCTAAAGACAATGATACAATTGGATTTGGACCGGAACAGTGACCCTTGTTCCTGAAAATTTGGAATTATAAGTACTGAGCTGGCTCGAAGGCCAATGAGTCAGAGGCAGGTCTACTTGGGAGGAGTTTGTTAAATATTTTGATGACAATTTCGCTAATAAGCAAGCGTACCAAACCATCCTGGAAAAAGTAAGTCAGTTGGAGTAGCGATATAACCAGTGCTTCGTAGACTTTCTTAAAGATTTCTAATTTGGAATGGCGTATTGCTGTTGAGAGCAGATTTTTATCCAACTTTAACCAAAATTGCAGTTGAAAGAGAAAAAAAATTGTGGTAACTGAATGCCTCTGTCATTC
>JAHYSP010000871.1:297-12755 GCA_019455505.1 Pleochaeta shiraiana
TTTCAACAGGGTTACTTAATGTGTGGGATATCCAGTAGTAGTAAGTAGAGGGAAAAATTCTGAGTATTCGAAGTCTGTAAAAGATTATGATCTTAGTGAGAAAGTCCAGATAGATGGCCTCTGAAATGAAACTAGNACGACAAAGGCAGCGGAATAACAAGTCTTATAATCTTCTCAGTCTGGGAATAAAAATTCACAGCCTAATCAGAGAGTAAATACTTCTCAACATTCACCCAAAATTGAGGATAAAAGACTCTTTTTTGTACTCTCATGAGAACACGATAGGTGTGAACTTCCACCCGCGGGTTTCCGGGAAGTTCTGGTAAAGAAGCTTTCGATATAACCTGTAATCATCGGTTTATTCAAGCGAATTCGTCCAAATTTTTGTCTAACTTCTTGTAACAATGACGCGCGCGAGAAAATGTTGCAAGGCTCTGGTGGGCTTTTCTTATCTGGTGCTAATTTGGGACAAGCCTCAAATTGGTTTCCTGTTCTGGTTTCAAACGTGCTTAAGTCAATCAAAACGCTTCAAATATGCGTAGAAGTATCAAAATATTTGTTGGTAGAGGAAATTGAGCAAGTATCTTCTATACGGCCTGTTTTATTAAAGCTATATGGGAGCCTCGAATATGACTCTCCTTACAGAATTTAGATAGCCTTTTTTTAAGGAGGTACCACCACATGGTTTCCGAGTTTTCGACGAATCGGGGATTATGAGAGTTAAAAAAACAGCAACTGTTAGACTTCTGTAATCGTTGTCAGGGCTACTATTCCCCTAGACGCTGCTCGAAAGTGCCCTCATGCGGCAACTTTGGTTCGGCGATGCATGGACAAGAGATATATCAGGCATTTAAAATTGCAGTAAACTTGGAAGACCTCACCGATTGGATAGTCACAGATATTTGACTCGTCCAAAAAATTCAGGAGGTTCAATAAGAGAACAACTGAAAATCTGTAGTCAAGCTTGTAATTGATAGTACCAAGCACTACGCTGAGCTACAGCGGCAGAGTCGAAAACTGCAGCGACGGAGGCAGCAATCACTAATACTACCACATCCATCAATCAAAATTCGTATCCTTTCGTTGCAAAGTCACAAAAATTATTGGTCGAAGTTTCGACAGATGATGCAATGCCTTCATGAGAGATGATACCTAGGATCGTTGCCCCTCTCCTTCTTATATTCGCTTTACTTCATGTCAATTAATTTGGGAATAGTAACTACTTAGGACATAGCATTATCCCGTGCTTGAGAGCTGAAGCTAGATGTCTCGCTCATACAAGAGCCTTGGTAGTCGGGGGTATACGAAATCACATCCATTCTTTGATCATCACATACCGCTCAGAGGAACTGACGCCCGACCTAGAGCAATCAACTCCATATGAAAATCTCCTAGCGAAATGATTGGAGCTCAAAAGTTTCCGTTTCCAATTATTGCATATTATTTTCGGGCTTTAGTAAATTATAAAATAAATGATATTAACTATTTGAATATTTATAAAGCATCACACAATATCTTAGCTGTATGACCACTTTTGAACTTAACACCTCCATCTTGTTCAATTGTAATTGGTGACTTTAACACGGTACATTGGACTTTGCAACACAGCTCTAGTGACTTTATGGGCAGGGTAAAGAATTCAACAGATGAACTGAGGAAATCATTCTGGCATGTCTCGTTATCGGCGAATCAACGCATCGTGCAGGAAATATATTAGACTTGACATGATCAAACATTGATAGCTCTAATGTATGGGTAAAACGTGAAGAATGCATGACTATTGATCACCCCATATATGGCCTTGTGCTGAGTAATTTTAAAACTATACATTTTTGAAAGACCGTGTAACGGCCGGTAAGCCGAATGGGCCCTGCAGTATATGACGAATGACATATGAATGTCGCTATATTTAGGTCTTGCCTAATAATTCTATTATTAAAAAATTCGTCTCAACAATCATTAACTCATTAAACGTCACCCTAACGACTCCAAGTTTTCAAAAACCTTACTTTAGCAAATCTGAAGTCAGCAATCAATCTTACTGTCGATGACTATTTTAGTATCAGTGACTGAGTCATTGGATCAAGATGTTCATGGCAGGTGGAAACAGTTAAAATATATTAATAAAACAACTCACGCTTAGATATATTTGATTCCTTAGATTCCCATAAAAGGAAAATAACCTACTTTTGAATTATCAGGTTGCTCAAGTGCCATAATTCAAACTGTGAAATATCGTTAAGGATACCGGATGACAAATTGCCTCACATTGCGCGCTTAGTAGCGTAATGGTTTCCATCATTTTCTCCCATGAGCACGACAGATGAATTTGAAGATTGCGCACAAGCCCTCAAAGGGAGTCTCATAGATGCGCTAGAGGCTCTCGGTAAACTTACTTACACAAAAGTAGGCAGATGTGCTCCATGGAGGATTCCAGAATTTAAAGCTGCATATCTCGAATACCAAGTATCAACTACAATGACTGAGCAATAGACTCACACGAAAGCTTTTTTGAACTGTAGTACCATCGGCAAAAAAAGAGGATTTTGGAAGTCGCAAGTTGAAGCTATAAATTAATCTTTATGCACGTTAAAACTGATGCGATGGGACGCCACGAGACACTCTAAACTACCGCCACCTTTAAGATATGAAGAGCAGCTCGTTACCAACAAGACTGAGCGTGCAGAAATTTTGCAAAACAGTCTTATAGTGAGATACCAAGCACAGGACGACCTTCCTCCAATATCTCTAGTAGGCGTGACTCATATTCCATGGTTAGAAGAGCTAGGAGAGCTAGAAGTTTGGACATCTATCATAGGTGGTGGGAATACCTGCCGATGTGCTAATGGTATTTCTATAAAATTGCTCCCCGCCTTCTGGGCTAGCATTGGATCAATCGTCACCCAGTTATTTCGGTCTTTCCTCAGGTCGGGATATCAACTTTCCTGTTTCGAGCTAGCAGAATGTGTCGGTAATGGTGGAAGCATATGTGATGGATTCATTTTCACGGAGATCTGGTAGACCCAACACTCAGTCTTTTAGATGGAATACCATTGTAACGGATTCAACACTTGAGAATCGAAATCTAAGCAGTAAAATCAGATTTGCATATACTGTAACGGAGATGATATGTTTGTGACAACAGAAATGGGGATAAATGAAAGTAGTTGGTGAGGAGAAGAGGATGGGAGAAGGTCGTGTATTAAGAGGGGGTATGATGTATAATATCTATGTGAAATGGTCCATCCTAATATATTTGGCTAATACATTCTTAGACTTTGAGACTAGCTGAGGCTGCCCTGGAAAAACGTAAAACGCCTTGTATCATTCCCATTTATAATCCCTGGAGCAAGATATACCCTGCTCAGACCCACCTGCCTTTCATTACCGTACCGATACAATTCGCTGTAACTCCCAACCAACATTACAAACGAATCACCCTGAAACCGTTACATGCTTCTTACAACCTCCTTATTTAACATCAATTTTCCTTATTTTCTATGCATTCTTGAAAGCTGTATGTTTTTAATAAGGACTTTTCGTCTTGAGATCAATTGATATCGGCGACATGGCATGCCTATTTGAGAATTCAATTAATTAACAAAGCCTAGAGAAAGAACATTATTTATATATTCTCTACTCTATATAATTGCAAGATCGTACTTCAGGGTTAATTTGTTTGTCAGGCTAAACATCTTGTCACAGAACTCCTTCAATATTAGATTTTATATCATTCCTAATGAATAAATAAGATACTAGAAGCACTGGCAAAGCCAGTTTCTTATCATGGGCTAGTACCGCAACAGTTTTACACAGAAACCAAGTTTGTTGAAGGTTTTAGATTTAAAAATTATTGCGGGGCTAAGTTTTTAATTATCAGTTGATATAGTCCCAATGATAGAGGCCCATTTTAAAACTTCAGAAATCTTTACACAGGTTATCATTTTTTTTTTTGCAGAGCTGGCAAGAACTCTAGTGTTACTTCAAACGTCTTTCGAAATTCAAGAGTTACATCCATATTCCAGGTATTGAAATGAATATCATCCATATTATCCAGTTATTTGAACGAGAATCGAAGTAGGTCAAATAGTTCCTCTAAATTTTTAGACATCGATGCATTGAAACATATGGCTTCAAGTTTTTTATTTTTTATTTTTTATTTTTTTCAAGAAAAAAATCTACCCATGGATTACGTTGAGCAAAGTAGAGTATTGATACTCTACCAAAAGATTTTCGGTCTCCATTAATCATAAATCATCAATAAATCGAAGTAATTTCACGAATCCTATCAATCATGACTATGCGAACTTCCTCTGGCACCCTCATTGAGAGTTCATTCTAATAAGTGCTTTCCCCCGGGCTTTAGCTCAATCACTGGAGTTTCTGACATGCACCTCGATCTATCTAGTTGAGACAATGATGTATTCCCGGTACAGAATAGGCCTCGTTGCTGCTCACTAACTTTTAAAAATAACTTCAGGAAAATTCTGAATGACAGACTGAATCGCAGTCTTAGACTGTTTATTTTGAAGTAGTTAATACAGTAATTGAATATGTGACGGACTCTAGGTGCCCAAGCTTGTACAATAATTTTAAAAGATCGTTGAACGAGGGCCAAGCTAGTCAGTACGTCGTTTATGAATGCTTCAAATAGCTAATCAGTATTACTTGAAATTTCACTAGACGAAAGATTATTAAATTATAAATGTTTAAAGTATCCCCTTTCGCCGTTGCTTTTCATATAACCCAATATTTTACTATATCCAATCTTTTTAAATATATCACCCATCTGCTCAACGCCGCCTATTATTAACAGATCAAATCATTCAGTTTGGGTATATACACCAAGCCCGCAACAAACTCAATCGCAGTTGCCCAACCAGACGCCACTAATAATTTAACTCTTTTATGTTTTAGCTTTGCACGTATTGTGGCTGAAAATTCGCCACAAGTTACCAAATAAGAATTTTTTATGATAATTGACCGGGAGATTTTCATCACAGGATAAAGTTAGACTTTATTCAATGATCCTTTTTTTTAATCACGTGCGGCCTTTTACGCCTTGCCATACGAGAAGCTGCCGATTCCAAAAATGTTGACTCGTCATTAGAGTCCTCGTCGCCATCAAACTTCTCTATTCCCACAGAGATGACTTTTGCCATGTTTCCAAGACCAACAGCTATACTGTGCTTGCCCATCACTTCCATCGGTCCAATACTGCTAATTAATAGATAATCTTGTTCTGTTGGATTACATAAGGGTTCAGTATATCTTTCACCACGTATTGATATAACCCATGCTTCCCAAAGTTCTTGTTCTGACGAGTCTTGGGAAATTAGAGTAGATCTACGGCTTAAACTGACATCACGATGCCGAAGATTCAAGCAAGATCCAAGAGTAGATTTACTATCGGTGGACGAAATTCTTATTTCTCGCTTCCGAACTCCGACTAGGTAACCAGATTTAAGTGCTTCCCATTTGCCGGGATTTTCAATTTCAAATCGATGCTCAACTGTCTCATGCAGAAGACAACACGTGTTACTAACTTTTCTTAGACAAATAAAATCACTTCCCGCTCTCGGAACATAAATTTGCATTATACAATTGCCAGATTCTTCACAGTTGTAAGCAATCACTAAACTATGCAAACCGATTGATCCACATTGGGGCCTTCGACGCGATGAGTGAAAACATCTGAGCGTATTTTGACGTATTTTTCCAGTACTAAATGTGTGAGTGATCTTTTTTGTCGTTAGATCAAGTAGGTCCACAGCGCATTCCCGCACGACAAGAACGGACCCCAAAACTGGCAATGGGGAAACAGAAAAGACTTCAAGATTATCAGCTTTTTCTGATAATTCGATACATGTTGAAACCCAGCCATTTTCAGTTCTAGAAGCGATGTGAATATAGTTTTTTTTTGACATAAAAAGCAGTTTAAGTGTTGCATTAGAGCAGGCCGAAATTTTTTCTAAATATCGAGAGACAAACACAATAGGCGTTTGGCTAAGAATAGTTTGATTCTCTTTTCGTTCATGGAAGTCAAGCTCAGACATCGAACCATTTTTATGTACAACGATGAGAGGATTGATGACATCAAATTGATTTATTCCAAAAAAAAATCCTATAGGAATACGACCTTGAACTTTGACATGCATGAAAGGGCCCCATTTCTTTTCAAGAATATTCCACAAGTAAATTTTATCTTTTGCAGATAGTATTGCTAGCCAGCTTGAGTCATTGTTTATTGCTATAGCAAGAACGGGAAAGGGATCAGTGGGCCTTTCTTGGTCGTGAATAATATAGCTTGTCACTTTATTGCGCAAATTCCAGATTCGTATCCATCTGTCCAGTCCAACCGTGGCTAAAAATCCCTCATTTGAAGTTGTCAGAAGTGCGATATCTAGGGCATGGCCCCTATTTAATGTAGTAATTGATATTAATGGATCATTAGCAGGTCTAATTAACTCTTCGCTGTCGATAGTTTCGTCCCACAAAACATAATTTAGAAAAAGAGAGACTACTGCAAGTATCGTCATAACGGCGAGTAAGTAGACCCCAAATTGATGCTTAACAAAATCATAGGCTGCGGGAAGAAAGGGTCGAACTCCGAGCTCATTTGGTGTCCTATTAGATCCACTTACCACGAATACTAAGGGATCGTATACACGTGCAATATAGCTTGTGGCGTTCGGCTTGACAATTTGAATAACCTCATGAGCTGTCTCATGGTCTTGCATGCGAAGCCACGCGTTTGGAGAGCGGGCTTGGTGGATATCTTCAGATGAGATTGGCGCTGATGTTGATTTAGTTGAAGATAGAAAATGTTCAAATTTCGCAAGATTAACAAGATCAGAGGCTGATGGTAAAATGCTGTGATTTTCGAAGAAGTGCCACTGGGCAATAAGTACAAACCCTGTAAGAATAATAGTTCCAGCCGTACGGGAAGAGAAAAAAAACCCTTTTTTAGTGAGTGCATTTGTCCATCTGTTTCTAGAATGACTCTCTGGTGGGGCACTCTGGTGACCGTTATGTGTAGTGGCTTTATTTAAGGCATCACAGAGTTCTATCCTGTTAACATCAAAACTTAATATAGCAGAAAAGAAAGTTAATAGGAAGAAAAAGTCCAAGGATATTGCGACTGCTGCAAAGATACAAAATGCTGATATTTGTGGGTACACATATCGGGATAATATCCAAAGAGTAGCCAAATTCTGACTAACCCCCGCAAGAGCCACATTGCATGTCTTTCCGAGTGCTTCACCGATGCGTACAGCTGCCGAATCTTCAGAGCGGGTCATAATGACAGCATTAATGAGCCTGAACATATTTTCCAAGCCCACAGTGAGCACCACGAGAGGGTATACTTCCCGAGGAATCTTGGATAGATCAATCTTAAACACTGCGCAGACGGTGAAGCTAGCCATAATTGAAACTCCTATTTGCGCAATCACGGCAATAATTAAACCGAGACGTGACTTGAAAGCGTGAAGCCGATAAAGGCTTATTATGAAGTAGATAAAGGTAACTCCATAAGCAGCTCCAAGAAATAGATCATCCCTAAGAGATAGTGGCTGAAAATGAAATTCGTAAAGAGTATTCACTAAAGGCTTCCCACTAACAGGATAGAGACGCCATTTCCCTGATTTGGATTGGGAAAGTTCTTCAGCCTTACGCTCCCATTGGCGACCTACAGGCGATTCTGACATGTGAATAAGAGTTATAACTAAAGCATCAGCAGCTACTAGTCGGTGATCCTCAAAACGCTTTCCACTAAAAACGATCGAATGTCGCAACGTCACATTTACTGATGTTACCTTTCGCGAACTCTGGTTTATGGTCGTCAAAATATCTTGATCGGATTCAATTTTTTCTTTTGAAGAAGACCAATATTGAAGTGGGGAATGAAAGAACCATGACTGGTTACTAAGTCCATTGATTGCATGAAAAGAGTCGCGCATTTCGGTTGTCAACTCGTCCGTTAGATTTTCTAATTGCAGCTTTGAAACAGATTTCCTGGGATCGAAATTTGAGGTGGAACCTAAGAGATGATCCTGGATTTCTAGAGCAGCCAGAAGAATTTTGGTTTCTAGTGCTTTCATATAACTTCCTAAGATTTAGTCAGAATATTTTTGTCAAAATACGAGTTCATCAAATATTACCATGTACCCAGATCGAGCGCATAACGACATCAGCGGTTGTTTTCGATGAGCCTTGAAAAGGTTGCGCTGATGTCCAAACATGATGCGGCAGGTTGGAAGAGCCATTGGTAAAATCATTGGTATAAAGAAATGGAAATGGGAAAATTAGAACAATAGCGACGGCTATTGATATTAATAGTGTAATAAGCGGGTGACGAGCAGTGTTGTGACCATATCGGGTGAATGTAAGACGAAGAGGATGATTCTGATCGAGGACTGGTGCCTCAGTTGATCTGCAGATATTAGAACTGTTTTAGGGAGAGCAAATGTTCACGAACACAACACACACCCTCTAAACGGATAAAGTAAGTACCAGATCATTGAAGCCAACTTTCCGCTTTGTAGCCTTATAAGCCAAAAATTGAAAATTCGTCTTTAATGTTACGACTGGTAATAGTCAGATAAAGAGATTCCTTAAAAAGCAATTTTCTTGATGTGACCATCAATTGATCCAAGTAGGTATATCACGATAGCTTGCTGAACCCAGATATTTTGGTGTGAGGTTCATGTTTAACTCGCTTGAATTACAATATCAAGCGAAACTTCAAATCGCTTGTGCAAGAAGTCTTGGGCAAACAAGAGCAAAAGACGCGATTTTGATTGATTGTTATTGATCATGGTTATTTGATGCGACCCGGGTAATTAAAGATAATGGGCTCCGACACGACTTTACTTCCATGTTTCAGGTTACGCGTTTTTCCTAAGATCTTGTGAGATCTGCAATCATTTTTTTGAAGTTGAATTCAACTTAGGGCTTACGATTCTTGGAGTTCATATCACAGAAAAACATGACTTGTCAAACTGTCACATCTAACAACAAAGGAGGTTACAATAACCGGTTAATTTTCAGAAAGCTACGACACATTGCTTCGAGTACATGCAAGAGATCTGTGTAAACAGTATCTCCAGGAAAAGTTTGATGTCCAGACTAAATCTCGGTTTACAAGGTACTTCCTTACATTTATCGCTTAGCTCTACGAAACAGGCTGTGATAGACCAAACTCCGTACTGAAAGCTTCTTTCTCGATGTATATTTGTTTGAGAAGAACACTAGTTAGAGTGCCCATAATTTAAAGATTTGTTTGGAAGTTTTTTTTTTTTTTAATCATTTTGAATGTGTATGCAGCCTCAAGGTTATGACACATTAGCAGTGTTTGTATACATGGAATGATTCAACTTGACAGTTGGTACACTTATGCGTCAGTTTCCATTTGTAGATGCCACTGTGAAGTATGTTCGCTTTTTCTCCACCAACAGTCTCCCCTCATCCATGAACACCCATCCAAGGAAATTACAAACCCTGGATTAACCAGACACACCTCCATCATCCTGTAAATATCCACCGCGAGATTGTGGAAGGGTCTGTTGGATTCGAACCAACCATCTCCTGTGTCAAGTGGGGTAGGTGCCCAGGCTACCCAGACTCTATTTGGGAGAACGGCCTGGACGGTATACCACAGTACCATCCGACCCGTTTGGAAGTTATGAAAATAGTAATGATATCAATTAATTGTGAAGTATGGACCAGGACAACAATCTTTTGTACTGGTACGGTGCGTCTTACTTAGTGACGACACAAAATTTGCCCTACTTTCCAAGGATAATTAGTCCAAGACAAACTAGTAAAATTAAATCCTGAAAGCCTAGAGACCTAGATAAGTGGCTGTAGAAGATCTCCTGGCTCGCCGAATTTCAACTTACGCCACGGTTATTGAGTTGTTAACGATTGAAAAGTGCCACATTTATATGAGGCGTCCACAAGATGACCGAGGACCCACAACGTAGATCACTATAGGACCCTCTATTTTCAACCAATTATATATATCTATACCCATGTCCATATCAATGCTTGATTACGTAAGCAGAATAAACTAAACAGAACTGAGAAGTTACCTTCACAGTAAACAAAACTTCGGTGCCAATATAAGTTCAATCATTTCACAGACTCATTACTCGCCTCCCATGACTCAAAATCTCAAGCGCCATTAGAACAAAATTCAAAGTCATAACAAAAATATAAGATACCTTTAAGTACTTACAGACACGGTATTCCAATAATAATGGCGCGACCATCTAAAAGCTTGATGATTCACGAGCAGAAGTCAGCCAAAAGTAGTGAGTAAAGGCGTCAAAAGAGCAGTATTAACACAATGCTCAAACATTGTAGTATTATCAATAGCTGAGATGAGTTATAGATAAAGCTTATGATTCGGTAGTGGGCGGATTTATTCGTGCGTGGCGAAATTCTTCCCATCAGTCGACGGGGTCATCATCCCAAGAAGAAGTCACTTATTCATGATGAAGATACCAAGTTTGCGTGTTTTGAATACCTCCAGTCAATTGACCCACGAAACTTTAAGCCTGAGGAATTCATGACACATCAACACTGCTCTTCTACCAACCATCACTAATAGCCCTGACTTTGAGATCTCAAAACAAACTACATATAGATGATTAATTGTACTTTTTTGCAAGGTATATGATAAGAAAAAGGACATATTCACCTACGATCACGCTAGATATGATGTTCTTACGTCATAAATTTATTTTTAGGATAGCGGAATATACTCCTCTAATGACCATGTGGATAAAAGACGGAAACGGTGGCTTGATTGCGTAGCATCCAGCTATCTCAGAGTCTCTAAAACGGCATGTGCTCGTTGTGCACGACGAGTGTATTTTCTATGCTAACCATAGCCGGAAAACTGTCTGGGCAATAGAAGATAGAATGTCACTTATCACAAAAGGAGAAGATAAATCGGTGATGATTTCGAATTGTCTCTGCGAATTCCACGGAAAGCTTTACCATATATTGGCTGGTCAGAAAAAGTGGGTTCTAGAAATAATTACCCCTGGCTGTGGTAAAGACGATGATGGCTGGTGGACATGTGAACACATGTTATAACAATTCCAAGATCCTGTTTTTACCTCGTTTGAAAAACTTTTTCCTGGGCTTGTTGCTTCTTCCGCATATGATAACAGTATGGATCACAAAAAGATGCTAGCGGATGGTCTTAGAGTCACTCAGCTTAATCTAAATGACGGTGACAAGAATGCTCTAGCTAGCTGTAAAGATAGTTTCTTTTAACAAGATGGCCAACAAGTCTCCCAAAGAATTCAGACTGAGTATGGCGTCCAGAAAGGTATTAAAACAATTTTTAAAGGGCGAGGATTGTGGGTTCATGGGACTAAGCTTGTAGACGCTCGTCAGCTTTTAAGCGAACATAACTTCAAAAGCCAGAAGACGATGCTTCAGAATTGTGTTGAAGTCTAGTTAAATGAAAACGGGGAGCCGTTGCATCATATTATTCTTTTTCCAAATTTCATTGTGAGCGAAATCTTGAAATTTACTGGGCTTCTGCAAAAAGCTCAGCAAGAAGATTATGCGAACACTCGTTCGCTGGTCTCAAGCGCAGCGTCCCGATAGCCCTCGATAGTGTCAGCATTGACACAATTCGTCGCAATGCCGTCACGTGCTATAAATGGATGGACGCACATGAGCGAGGTATGTCGATACGCCTCGCCGCTTACTCTGTCAAAAAAGAACCGTAGTAACAGGCGAATTCCTGCCAATCTTGTAACGGATCGTTTATTCCAGGTAAATCTAGCTTATGTATTATGTTATTTACAGACGAGACTGAATAATTAGCCTCGATGACTCTCACTTATATCTAGATCATCGTTGTTGTGAAAGGCTTAATCGAATAATTCAGAAGTAGCAAATGTAAATTACATAATTAAGAATTGCGTAAGGTCTATGTACATTGCAAATACCATCCTTAGATAATCCTTTGAATTTCTCCTTTTATCCATTTCAACGCCAATCTAAAATTTATCCTCATAACTCTTAAATCCTTAACTAAATGTGATTTCTAGCAGTGAAAGCAAATAATTTAGATCGTCTGATTGCAGATGTCGGAGGAACAACTTGCATCCGAAATACTCGCCATATTTGGTCTAGCAATCATGCAGGGTCTTCATTTCGTCACTAGCGCCTTTTTAGTTCTGAGTCATCAATTAATCATTCAATGTTGTGAGCAAGGGCCTTAGCCCGAGTCAAAATTAGGTTTAAACCCTCACAGTTATATTTAAAACCGAAAAGCAATTTTTGTATCACGANGCTTCCTCAACGGTCAAGTTAATGATACCGAGCTTTTCTCATAACTTAATAAATCTCACGAAGGAGCTACGGATTGAAAGAATGAATAATGAGATAGAACGGTTAATACTTTGAAATTCGGTAAGCATATACAGCTA
>JAHYSP010000877.1:1695-12638 GCA_019455505.1 Pleochaeta shiraiana
TCATTCTCCATCCATGGCATAACCAAGAAGGTTAGCATGCTAGCATTAAGCGAGTCTCCAGGTCTTCCTTCCGGGGCTCAAGGGAAATCTCATTCAAAGACCTGATCGCTCACTCAGATGACAGCAGATCAGATTTAGATTCTGGTCCCCGAGTAGGAGCCGGAATAGTTGTGATGCAAGCGGACCAGATCATCCTCAGAAGACCTATCTCTCTTGGCCCTACATTGGAAATATTTGATGCTGAAGCCACCGCCGCTCTATATGCACTGAATCTAACCTTTTCACTCCTATCGACAAGATTCTCTAATAATCTCTGGGTCCTTACAGACAACTTGGAAGTGGCTCGCCGCCTCTTGTCATATCCTGTCTGTTCCTCGTAAGCGCATTTTTTAGACATTAGTAATCAGGCCGCCGTCTGGTCCCACCGGGTACGCTTTCCTCATCCTGTTCCTGGTAAAATCGAAGTTCGATGGATCCCCAGACATGCCGGCATCCGAGGTAACAACCTAGCAGATCAGGCCGTGAAAGAAGCGATTTCAATGTCATCTCCCTCTCCTGGCCCTCTATTTTTGGCCGTTGCAAAGAGCTGGGTTAAAAAGACTATAACTACTACTTTAAATTAATACTGGGAGCAAAATGTACCTCAGTCATATCGGGATCTTGGCATTGGGATCTCTAAAAACTGCCTCGGAGAATTGCACCTGTTCAGAGTCTTCGTCTCTCGCATCTACGCCGCCCGCTCAGGATACGTAGACTTTTTCTCGTATCACGAACGATTTAATCACGAAGATGCACACAATTACTGTAGTTGTGATGATCGAAAATCTACAGACCATGTATTGCAATGCAGGTTGCCGCTCCAGAGGGTCCCAAGTGTTACGACTATGAAGCCGTCGGTGACCTGTAGTCTATAATGTAAATTATAGATTCCTCCAAATATGGGACCAACTTTTGCGAGACTTTACCAAAAGAATTTTACGGTTATTAAGTAATTCCGAAACCTAGAAGCTTAACAATTCCGGAATCTTATAGTTTACCAATTATAAGCCTTCGGAATTAATAATCGAAATACTTAGAGTGTTCAATTGTTTCATCGTGTTTAGTTCATTTTGGAGGGAACGGTACATAAGTTGAAAGGTGGATCTGAGATTCGAAAGACAATGATTTACAACAAGTACAATATTAATAACAGACTACGTTTATTATATATACAGAATACAATTTTTCATTTCAAAAATACAATTATTATATACAGAAATATAGCTGTATAATACTCTAATTTCTATACTTAGTCTTTATTTTCATTTGACTTTTTCCTACATAGTCATCATCACTTGATTATTTTCTACAAGATATATTCCTAATTTGATTCTCATTACCACAATCTTATAGTGAGCTCTTATAGTGAGCTACAAAACTGTAAGCTACACTAAATGACTCCTGGAATTTATTCCAAAAATCGTGCCTGGTAATACCAAAAATCTTTAACGCAAAAACTGCTTTGAGCTCCAGTTACATATTCACATTGAAAATTGCATTCTTTTTCTTATCACCAAAGAATATATGAATCTGATACATAAAGCTTCAAAAAATTGTTAAGTCAACTTATATATTGTTGTTCTATTGACGCATGAGAATATGAGCTCGACATCCTTCTCGCATATATAATCTATCAATAAACTTAAGCCCTTTTATAATCTTAGTGAGAAAGATAACATTTTATATGAGCTCTATAAAATTAATTATTTATTGAATGATTAGCCCCCAAACCTCTTTCTGATAATAAAAATGTCTATGATAACGATGCAGTAAGGTTATGCTTCACATATGACGAGTAGAAAGACTTAGACCTATTTACTTCGCTTTTGCTGTAGAGAGTGTTATTTACTTTAGTTTCTGAGAGCACCAAGAGTTTGATGCCGCCCCTATTCTAAAGATGCATCCAGAATATGACTTACGATCATCAATACTATTTCCCCAAGATGCATCTACATATCCGTGAATGGTTTAGTCGTGTGATCTAGGAAAGAAAAGTTTCTTTTTCAATGTTCTTTGAAGGTATAGAAGATGTTTAGCGGTAGTAAGATGTACTGTACCAAGAAAAGACGAGAATTGGGAGAGGTGTGTAATTGAAAATGCGAGGTCATGCCGTGTGCCAATATACTCATACATCAATGAGGCAATAAGAGATTGATATGTACTAACTTTGTCTATTTGATCCGCTGAAACTATTTTCTGAAGATGGCCATTTGAATAAGAGGAGTACCAACAGGGTGACAGTCGAGCATACTAAATATTTTGAGGACTTTGAGAAAATATAAATCTTGGCTTAACGAAATGCCTTGCGGTGTGATTTATATTTCTATTCCAAGGATATAGTGTGCACTGCCAAGATCATTACATTCGAATTCCGAGTGAAGTAGTTGGCGGGTACCATCTATAACCGCAGAATCAAATCCAGCGATCAAAATTTCATCAACGTAAACAGCAATATAGACGGTGATCTTGTTATGTACGAAGATACAGGAGTCAAAGTTTGTTGAAATGAATCCAAACTTGGTCAAGTTGTCCTTCAAGGTCGAGTACCAGACAAGTGGGGACTGATTCAACCCATAGATACACTTCCGTAACTTAAATACTTTGCCAGATTCCTTGAACCCGTTAGGAATCTCCATATATAAGTCACGATCTAAATTTCCATATAAAAAAGCAGACTTTGCATCCATTAGTAAAACATCCCAATTATTATGGGCAGCGAGTGCAAGAATAAGACGCAGAGAATCGAAAAGAGCGACTGGTGCATAAGTCTCCTCGAAATCTATACCGGGAATTTGATAGAATCCTTTTGCAACAACTCGAGCCTTGTATCTTTCGATACACCCATCTGATTTATGCTTGATTTTGAAAACCTAACGAGAGCCAATTATCTCGCGGTCTTTTAGTCGTGAAACAATTTTCTGAGTTCTACTGCACTGGAGTGATTCCATTTGATCATCGATAGCTTCCTTCTAACATTCTGCTTCATCAGATTCTATGGCTTGTTTGTATGTAGAAGGTTCTACAATAGCTATATATGCCTTACAATCCCCATTTCTATCAGTCTCTTTTCTAATTCTGCCACTTCTTCGAAGTTTATCAGTATCTGAGTTAGAAGAAGATGATTGAATATTGTGGTGTTGAGTCGATATTTCAGTATTAGGTGGGGATATAGGTAAATCGGAAAATGAACCAGGCATGTTAAAGTCTGAAGTAGAAGCTGATGATTTGAATGCTGAAATAACTAGTGTTGGGGGAGAGAATAGATGAGTATGAAGAATTTTTTCTTCTCTTTTTGACGAAAAATCAACATGATTATCAATCAGATATGAAGAAGACGGTGAGACAGCTTTCGGAGTACATGAGGCTGTAGTCGACAGAATTTGTTTGGATAAATCAGTTTCAAAAAAAGTCTTCCCCTGGTCTTGATTTGGTAAAAGCAACTTGTCTTGAGATAACGGAACGTATAGATGGATCATAAATACGGAATATTTTAGATGGATTAATGTACCCAAATAGAATACCTGCCAAATCCCCGGGCATGAATTTTTAGCCAGAATGTCTTGCTTCCTGAGGAATGTGAATAAAGGTTTTGGTACCAAAAGGGCGGAAGTGGTTGGTCAAGTTGAAAGTATGGCCAGTCAGAACCTCTATCGGAGCTTGACAATTAATACTTCGGTGAGGGAGTCGATGGTAAAAGTAGAGTTCCATTGATAGATATTCGACCCCCGGAATTTTTACATGGTCCATTAGCATTGTGCGTGCTTTGGTGATGATCGTCTGGTTGAATCTTTCAGCAGTAACATTCGACTCATGTGAATACTCTCATACAAGGATCTAAATTGTGGAAGTCAAATAGAGACTTGCAGGATCTTAAAAAGCCTCTTAGCCAAGTATTTTACCAACTTTAAATAACTGCCTATTTAGCGTTGAAGTCTGAACAGTAAGTAGAATGATACCCTCACCGCATCTTGGTACTTCCCATTCCACTTTAATTATCCATTACTCGTCAGTTTAGGACGAATCTAACCTTCTCCATAGTAGATAATCAGAGTCTGTATGATCACAGAACAATAATATCAAGTTAGCTTTTGTTTAACACATTACATAAACAGTACACCTTAATCAACAACAATAGAGCAACATTATGCGAGGAGAATAAATTGGGATCAGCGAATACAGGTATAATCTCTTGTCAATTCAAAAACTAGGAAATCTAATCGTAATCACTCTAGATACTTATACTATTAAAAGCTGGCCATGATCGAAATTTCATTGCTCGATTTTTAAATATTACTAATAGACAAGTGTGCTTTGTCACAACTAGAGACACAGCAGACCCTAAGAACTCCCCGCAGAAGCTTCCAAAGCTTAGACCAGACCACGCTGATCAGCTGGAAGCCTTCGTGTGTCTTTCAAGGAAAAATCGTCCAATGACTTATCAAGACCTTACGTTCGAATTTGCGCACTAGGGCGTAGGCGAATTCGCTATCCAAACTGCACTTGAATCGAGAGGATATTCGAGACTCCTATCACGCACAAAACCCCCATTATCTGAAGCTAATATCAAAAGACGCTATAAATGGGCGGCACATCATATCAACCTTAGATATGAGGATTGGCTAAACGTTCTTTCGAGTGATGAAATATGGGTGACTGATGGTAGGCATCGAGATGTATACGTCACACGTAAGGTCAGTTATGAAATCTTGAAAATCAGATGGTTCTTGGCTTGTTGACTGTATGATACATCCTGGTGACGAACTTTAACAGACTTGCATCGTCGATAAGACTCGCAAGTCTACCGCCTGGATGTTCTAGGGGAGTTTTTCGAGAGGAGTTAAGGGTCCTTGTTTATTCTGGGAGAAAACTTGAGGCTCAATTACTTCATCAACATGTTGTGAGCACACAGTTCCTCTAGTTGCTAATTACATCGAGGCCAATCCATTTTTGTATTTCATGCAAGACAACACTCCGCCGCCAACAGCAGCAACCACTAAAGAAATACTAAGGTGCAGAATAGTTACTCCCATTGATTGTCCAGCATACCCTCCACATCTCAATCCAATTGAGTCCGTATGGAGTGAAATGAAAGATTTCGTTCAAGCCCATTATCCTGATCTAGAAGGTGGCAAAGAACGGACATCTCAAGAACTCCGTTCGATCATACAAAAGGCTTGAGATTACATTCCCTTCAGTATTTAGAAAATCTTATTCGAAGTATGCCAGCGAGATGTCAGGCGGTTCTTGATGCTCGTGGGGGGAGTCACAACATACTGAAATTGAATTATAAATTCAAGGTTTTAGGCATAATTAGTTTTAGCTCTAGCAATAATTTGCGTTAATTTATTACTAAATTTGGTATAATTTTCTAAAAAATGGGAGGTCCGGTTTTTACAATTCCAATTATCAGTACACGTAATACATACAAATTGGTGCAGATTACTTCCTTATCAAGCCTAAATAAATAATTTTTACAGAAATTTGTGTGGGGAAGCCCTGGTCGAAAATTGACTTTCACAATTCAGATTCTTGTATGGGAGTGTGCTGGAGAATTTTGTATGACGATTCCCATTTCTACAAGAAATTTATCGACATTTGAGTTTACATACTCACCACCATTGTCAGTTTGAAGGACTTTAATTATTGTATCAAACTGAGTTTTAATCATACGAACAATTTGTTTAATTGCACCAGCTGCATCGGATATTTGTTTTAAGGAATATATCCATGCATACCGAGTGTGATCGTCGATAAAACTGATGCAGTATTCTTTTCCGCCAAGCGATTTCACAGAAAATTGTCCAGATAAATCATAGTGAATAAGATCGAATTTCTTAGAAGCTCGCTTATGTGTAGATTTTTGAGTTTTATGTTTAGATTTGAAAAGGCAACAAGCTATGCAAGTAAATGATTCTGGTTTTTGTGGAATAAATAAATCTACTTTTCGCATCAAAGATATGACTGAAGTTCCAGGGTGACCCAGAGATTCATGAGCATCAAGCTAAGAGGCAAAAATAGATTTTTCATTTATAACCTGGACAATAAATTGCCCTGGATCATTCAGTTTAGCGTACAGCCATTCTTCTTCTTCCTTTAAGATACGAAAATTTTCATTACTAGAAATAGTTTTAAATCCATCTTTTTCCAACCTTGATACTGACAATATTCTGTTTCCAAGACCTGAAACAAACAAAACCTTGTCAAATGTAGCTGCAATTTCTTGCTGATTACTCTAAGATTTAATTCTATTGACCCAATACCTTGAATCGGAATGATCGAACCTGACGTAATTTTAACAGTGCCATTTCTTGAGAGAGTTCCGAGAAATCTTCCTTGAAGGATGATTTGTGAATATTTAGTAAAGATTTATTATATTTCTGTATATCAAAGAGACTGCATATTTAAATAACCCTTCAAGTAATGTTTTCCACGCAATACCCATAGTTTTGTACTCCCATACAAGGATCTGGATTGTGAATATCAATTTTCGGATACTAGGCTAAAAGGCTTTGTAATACCCTAGTAATCTCTATTTGACTTTCACAATTCATATCCTTGTATGAGAGTAAGTATTACGGAAAGACGTAGTACAGAGGGTAATGCAAAAAGATTCGTCCCTAGTCATTTTATAGGTTGATCCTATCTAAATGTAGTAGTTCCGTAGGTCAAAATTTGCTTGGCTCAGCCTAATCTGGAACGGCGTAACCGAATAAGGGAGCGATGCTCTTCACTAACTTTTAGCGAGTCTCTAATCTGCGGTGAAAATTTCGAATTGAAAATGTTTGGTCCGTCTTAATATGGGTCTAAAAACTTTAATTGAGGGCTTCTGCTTCTAACTAATGTCTGGTAAATCCTCCTCCAGCTGCGATGTCCTCTTCACACCTCCTGTGCATACCGCGGAGAATATTCAGAAGCTTTGATGGTTGTGTGCACTTATACCAAGCTTCCTCCATAAGTCTACGGATATCCTCTCTGCGTCGCTGCACTCCCCTATCGCTGTCCCCATATCGAGAGTAGATGTACCCTTTCATATTGCTCCACACATTCTCAATGGGGTTTAAGTCGGGTGAATTAGCCGGCCAATTCATGGTACTGATGCCCTAGTTTTGAAGATAGTTCTTCGAGGCAGCAGCAGAATGACTCTGCTCATTGTCCTGCATGAATTCTGAAGGTCGCAACGCAGTGTTGTGATAAGATCTAAAATAATCCACAACTCTGGATAGGATCCGTTGAGAATAAGTTTCTCCTATCGTATTTCCCCAATCTCTCTCCCAGAATACAAACGGACCTGCCCTATCTCCAGAGAAGGAACCCCAAATCATCCAGTAATTGTTTTTCTTGTATCGACTGACAAGAGAGTCAGTCGAGTATTCTTCGTTTGCCTGTTCTTGAAGTTGGTGTCCATCTGAAAACTAGTATTAGAAGACTTACCTTTCTTGTGATATATAGAGAAGGCCGGGCATCACTAATGTAGGTTTCATCACTCCAGAGGACCCTAAACCAACCTTCTAGATTCCAGTTAAGATGAAAGTGGGCCCATTCTTATCGCCGAATCTTTTGCGCATCACTGAGTGGAGGCTTTTGTCGGGCTATGTATTTACTGTAACCTCTTCGGCGGAGTGCAGTTCCGATGGCAATTTCTCCCACATTCCAGTGGGAGAAGTACATGGAAAGTTCAAGATGTGACATTTGTCGAGATTCCGAGGAACTCCTGACAAATGCTTCGAGCTCATCTACTTGCGCATCCGAAATAACTCTAGGTCGTCAAGAAGATCTTAAAGGTGGTGCCCAGCCTTCTTGAATCGTATACTTAACCTGACTCCTAGTAGCTCCCGTCCTTTCGATCATTTCTTTTCGACTATGACTATATCGGTAGAGTGTAAGAATCTATCACAAATTAGTTTACACCAACATGCGAATTCTCATCCTTACTTCGATATTTTTATACCGCGATAAATTAGGTGCCCATACGCGGGTATTTATTGTGGACGAATTTACTTGCGACATTTCAAGAAATTTTAGCTTGAAGACGCTTATGGAGTTCATGACGATGATGATGATGTTGAGAATGGGAAATGAGGAGAAAGATGGAACGAGGTAGAAGTTCCGGAATTGTGCAGCTGACGAAGCAAACTAACCGAGAATATTATGTAAAGCACTAGGATTGGCCCCTAAAGTAGCTGGGATATACCTCGAAAGACCTTATAACAGGGTCGAATTTTATGGCCTGATACTCGGTATATTAAAGAAGAATGAGTTAATTATCGAAAGTGGTCAACAGCCTATCTATTCACCTCGTTTCTGTACACTCTGGTCGCGGTTCTATATTCTACTTAAGTGTCCTGTAACGAGGTCATGTTTCTACCTAGGATTCGTTTTCCTTATCCTAATTCATCAAGTGCAATTCTGCACCATTATGTAATATTCTATGATATTCCCCACACCCTTGTAAGGAATATTCTGTTGTAAATAAACTTTGTTAAAAGCTTAGCTTAGACCTAAGCGAAATGGTATTAATCCAGGCATCCACCATGATAATTGCTAGGATTATAATAAGAGTACGTACTCAACGTCCTGTTGTTTTTGCCATATAAATTTTAGAATTTTGACATGGATCTTTCGACAAAAACACCAAAATAGGTTAGTTGAGAATCAAGAAACCCTGTAAAAATCGATATGCCCTGTAAAACCCACTTTTCCCGATTTGGAGACGTTGATTACCGATCCATCACTGTAAGCTTTATAGGTATTATTCAGCAAGAATTTACTGGGATAATGCCTGTGAAAGCGACTTTTCAGACTTAACAATCTACATGTACACACTAACGATACTGTATTGTTTTTGTTCGATAACTAAAATGGCCAGTGATAGCCCTGTCTTTGCTATCGCTTGATTAGCAGGGATATTTTGTAGTTATATCAACGAAATCGCTGTTTGCAGCCAAACCTCCTTTGTACTGATCTGGGATATAGCAATTTATTAGAATTTAAGACCCTGTGTGCATAATGATGCAAATTACGTAAATCTACAAAAACTCAAAATAGTGCAATCCTAGAACCTTTCTATATTGATCGCCACTACTTATAATGGAACAAGGATAGCAGCTATCGATTACTCAGCAACCTGAGTTTATCTAAGGAAATTTCCCCAGGGATTGGTACAAGGATTCTAGAAGTCAAAAGCCACATGGATACAGCCTTGTCCACCCAATCAATCTCGGCTACAAAATGCGCCACACCGACGAGTCAGGTAAATGCAGCAAATCAACGCCACAATTAATGCACAATACACCACACCGACGAGTCAGTCGAAACATCACACTAATATCTCGATCAACGTATAATGCATCACACCCATGACCCTGTCAAAAGTCAATAACTTGGATAAGCAAAAACAGACACAAGATACAGAGAATCTTCATCAGCTGCCACTCCTTTCCAAGACAGTACATAAAATGCACGTTGGTTTTTAACGAGAGCAGCGTAAATGAAGATATATTAAGATGTATGGATACACCGACCAGCATAGATGAAAGTATATTGATTTGCATGGATTAATCTTCAGGACTCTATCAAGTCACAGAGTGGAGACATATCACCTTAATGTATAGCCCTTTTTGTATAGTCAATTGAGTTTAGAACATATGTAAGAAGTTGGGGTTTTGTCCTAAGACAACAATTAGCAATGTTTATATACATGGAATGATTCAACTTGACAGTAGGTACACTTATGCCTCAGTTTTCATTTGTAGATGCCACTACGAAGTTTGTTCGCTTTTTCTTCACCAACAGTCTCCCCTCATCCTTGAACACCCATCCAAGCAAATTACAAACCCTGGAGTAACCAGACATACCTCCATCATTCTGTACACATCCACCGCGAGATTGTGGAAAGGTCTGTTGAATTCGAACCAACCAACTCCTGTCTCAAGTGGTGTAGGTGCCCAGGCTACCCAGACTCTACTTGGGAGAACGGCCCGGACGGTATACCATAGTACCATCCGACCCCATACATTATCATTATTACTATCATCTTCCTATAAATATAATCTCACACTTATCAATATCTTTTATACATACCGCATCTTCAATAATCTTCACTATCCACATCGAACTTACATTGTCATTCCACTATTCTGTAACATCATTATCCTTGTTACTCAAACCTTATAACAATATGTACAATTAAGTTCCCCTTCCATATTTATTACATTAACAGATTACCGAATTCATCTTTTCATTACATAATTATACATACATACTGTCTGTTTTGTTTACCTTTTACAGTTCATCCCCTTTTTACACAATTCAAAGCTCCTGCCTCCAAATCATCTTGAAGACATGTACGTCCATTATTTTAATCACTATCAATTTGACGTCTTAGACCTTCCTAGGACCGTTGTTGAAACTTTTTGTAAGTATCAGGATCGTTAAATAGATTGCAAACTTCCTTTATTTGTAACGATGGGTGATCGCGTTTCTATTGTACCATTCTCTCGAAGACATTGGGGTCGATGAGTGTCCTACGGCGTCGCTTTCTATTTTGAAGTGGTATGTGAAAACTGGGATTAGAAAGACCAGAAGACTCGAAGGAAGAGATGAGTGAGTATGAGGAGTCGATTGTAGAGTCATAGTATGAAAGGTTGAAGAGGAAACCGTATTTCATAGACTGACTTTGGATAAATTTGTGATGAATTAATAGATATTTTAACACTTAGCTGAAAATAACCGCAAGAGTTGAGAATGCGACGCGGAACTTGGCAGGTACTCTTTTCCGACCCCTGCAAGTAATATCCTAATCATTTGCACCTACCATGTGAGCGAGCGGAGTCCTGTGTGGCACCCTTCCACAATTCTTGTTTTGCTACCAGCATCGTAAAACCTAAAAACATTGCAGAAAATTT
>JAHYSP010000881.1:23809-34986 GCA_019455505.1 Pleochaeta shiraiana
TATTCTTTTGTCTCATCTCCCCAACATGATTCCGAAGAGAAAATTAAGCTGGCTGCTTCATCAGCCTTGATATTGACATATCTCGTACATACTGGACTGGTGATATCTCTCTCCTTCAGGTTTAGCAAGCTGTGAGGATGCCATTCTTGCTTTTGAAAATGTCGGGGAAAATATTCGTGATAAAATCATTTATTTGATTAATGGTCGTCATCAAAGCTTTCCTAAGCAATGAGTGGCTAGATCCATGAGGCGGAGAAGGGCTTGTGTTGTACGCTGTATGCTTCTTCGCGTCAAAACAAAGTTAAAATACCCAGCCATCTTCCGTAACATCCTTCTCTTCAATAAATTTTTTAACGGCCAGTCTCTCCCCGAAACATCTCTTATCATGTTTCAATTTCATTATTCCACCGTTTTGCATCCACATTAAACTTCCATGGAGGAAAAGGTGGCAAGTTTATTTACCCGTTAAGCCCTAGATATTGGCTCGAACATGAACAAAAAAAGTTGAGAGGTGGTCTTCTTGGATATTTATCTTAGGTTCACACAATTCTATGCAGGAGTTGTGGAGGTCAAAATAAAAAGCCAAGGATCGAATTTTTTCGACTGATAGCCAATGCCAAAATCATCTTCTATTATAAATCAGAACCAAGAATCTTTCAGAGAAAATACTTTTATACCATACCATCTTATATTGAGGAGTATGACTACCGGAAAAAGACGGTTATCAAAATATTCAGATAACCGGAAAAAGAGAGTTATCAAAATATTCAGATAACCGGAACAAGTCGGATTAAGAGCTACACTTGAAAGAAGAATCAAATCAGAGCCCTTAAAAACCTGAAATATTATCAGTATTTTTATTCATGATATTTATGTTTCTGATATTAAAGAAATATTTTCTTACCAAAAACCGGCTCATCTTTTAAGAAGTTAATTTTTTTTTTTTTTATAATTTCTTTAAGGGGCTGCAGATACCGATCGTATATATTTTGCAGCAGTATGATTACGATGGTGGTGTATTGATCTTTTGAATGATTCAGAAATCAATTAAAAAATGATTATAGCAATGATCAACATACCATATGGACCCAATGTCGATGAAAGAGACATAAATATATTCTTCTAGTTGGCTATCAGAAGAAAGTTGAGGCTCAAGAATTTAATATGATTTTCTTCGGGCTAACTTATAGAAGCGAAGTAGGATGATGGCTTAATATGAGATAGAATTCTGGCTATTTATCAGAAGCGATTTGAGTTGGATAATGTTGATTAGAGATATCCTTATTCTCATCGAAAGGTATTTGGGGTCAAGTATTTATACAAAAAAAATCATACTAGTTGATAATCAAAGTTCCAATCAAGAAGAAGAAACATTTCACAATATGTTACGACTGCATTAAATCATGACATTCTAACTGAATACTTTTTTCTTTGAATCGATTGGATACCATTAATATTGATAGCGTCGACATCTTACTCTACATGAGACTCAAGATAACAGTTGTTGTAACGCGCAATAATCTCTTTCAGCTTTGATTGTTTGATACAAATCTGGAATGGAATTATGTAGTTGGTTTTGTTGGTTGCTCTTATCAGGTTTTCTTGGATATAATCCTCGTATATCGAACCAAACCATAAATAACAAAAACACTTTTCGCCTATCCATTAGAGAAAAAGATAGACCTCATGAAGCAACTGGTGAGGCAATATCCTTGTTGAGGCTTATGAATTTCGTAAATAATAGCCGATAATATCTCTCTTAGTTAATACTCTCTCTCAAAGGATTGAGTTTGTATCGATTTCATACATTAGTTTGTTTGGGGAATGTGCGTCATGTTGCATAAAGGTTATGTATACATGTACGAGTTAAATGTCCCTTTAGACACGATAGAATTGTCTTAAAAGACTTCGAATAAGGTTTATCTATTTGTTGGTCATCATAATATCAATTAGTAAAATGAAACTTAAATTTCACGAGATATGGTATCAAAGTAAAGATCTCTAGATTGGACAGTTCTCTAAAGAAATATCAGTTGACTGCTTAATGAAAGTTTATACAATTGGAATTCTTTCACGATTAGACTGATATATATGAGCTTATTTTTATCTACAAGCACCCATTCCACAATTTAATTTGATTCTTCATAACTATCAGATAGGCCGGTACAAGGATAGATATAGCACTGCATAGAGTATACTGTCTGCCGAGTACAATCATATTTCTACTCATGAGCAATTGTATATGAATTTTGTGGATTGGAGAGTATTCAGTTAATGCTTTCACGGAATATTTTATCAATATTTTGGAATACAAAATAGTTAATTAGAACTAGAAACTGTTTTAATTTTAATTTTTTATATTTGAATTTTTATTTTTATTTTTATTTTTATTTTAATTTTTTTTTTAATTTTTTATTTTTTATTTTTTTTTGACAAACTTGAAGGCATTCTCTATCATCAACCAACCAACGAACCAACCAATGAACCAACCAACCAACCATTACACGTATTCGATGCAGGCGGTGTACATACAAGATTTCATTGTTTACACGAAGGAAAAAATCCTATCTTTCAGAATTTTTATAATAAAAATTTATAGCCACTAATATTCCCCGCCTGCCCACAATCATATTATGCTAGATTTTCAAATGTTCATGTCAGTCACGTGATATAGATCTATTGATATTTTTTCTCAGTGAGATAAGAGTTAGTTAATTAAAAGAAAGGGTTTATTTTTATTTTTTTTGAAGCCAGAAAGTGCTGTGCCTGTCTGCAATCATTAAAAAAAAACTGTAAGATGCTTAAAAGAATTCTAGAGTATAATACTGGGGCTAAAGTGGCTCTGAGCAGGGCTGTACTGGAGCTAGCAGGGACTTTTCTGCACCAATTCACAAACACCAAGCATAAATTTTCTGAGGCACATAAGCAGTTTTCTTCTATGGTGTCCGAATATATTGCCAAAATTGGACTTCAAAGAGGATCGACACTAGATCCAGCATCATACCCTGACTGATATGTATGTATCTTACTCTCATACAAGGATCTAAATTGTGAAAATCAAATGGAGATTACCAGGGTCTTACAAAGCCTTTTTTAGCCTAGTATTCGAAAATTGACTTTCACAATTCTGATCCATGTGTGGGAGTATGATGTTGTAAGTATTACATTACAGACAGACATAGTACTTAAGCAAAGAATGACTCATACCTGATGTAGGTCTTGGTGCACCGCTAAGCCACCACTGGAGTAGATTAAAAATCGAGGTCAATAGATTAGACGATAGAAATGTCTGGTAGTCTTTGGCTGCACCGGTACGCCAAAAGCTTTTACTAGTGCTCAGAGGCCACGATTTCCCCGTGAGCCTACTTGGCGTTAAATTCTACTACTACAGCTACCACGATGAGATAATTTATCTTTTTTTTTTTCCATAAAGAACAAAAAATAAAAAAACCTTAGAAAGCAGTGGTAAGTTTCAAACATTTTCAGGTGTATCATAACATCAGCAAAACAGTGATTAACTCATGTTAAAAAAATGTAAAAACGTCGATATCCATCTTTGCTTTTCTTCTATGGGATATTGAATCATATTTTGTTACTTATGACAGAATATTTATTGGTTGATTATATTATTAATAATAATTGGAAAAAGTCGGATATTGTAGTGATATGCCTTACGGGACGACCTACTGAGTAGAAATTGTATATACAGCCTTTATACCTGCCCCATTTGCGATGCAATAACGCTGATTTAAATCCAGCAGATCTTACCTACCTAGGAAGTGAAATTTAAATGTATACGTATTGAGGCACACTTGCACAGCTGAAGGTTTTTTGAGAGGTTTCATTTTGATGGATATACACGGAACAGAGGTACAGGAGGTAATTTTATTTCTCGTGGTGGTTTTCGCAAATGCTGTTTGAGTGTGAGTGTTCAATTAAACTAAATCAAGTAGTCATGATCTTTTGTCCTTGATAGTCTCAGACTCCAAAAGGACGTTTTTTTTAATAAAAAAAAAAAAAAAAAAAAATTGGACAATTATGTATTAGGAACTTTATTTGGAAACTGATAAGACAATTTTCAACCTAATTGAATTTAATAGAACTACTATCATCATTCTAGATGTAAATATTTTCTCAATGGACTTATGTGAACCGGAGAGTTTCACGCAGATTGTATTGGAATGTGCGTCCCTCACATTCATCTGTCATCACATAAGTCACTGATATCAATATGTTCCTAAGATGTATCCTAGTTCATTAAGTAGCTGCGTCGTCGTTAACAGTTGAAATTTTGTATACATAAGGAGCAGACATATATAAATGGGAAGAATAAGTTACGATACAGTCTTAGAAAGTTGTATTATATTTTAGGGATATAGTTGGAATCCAAAAGACACTTCGTTATGACGGCTTGTTATCCGATGTAGTCCTGTAGTCTGTACTGTTCAGCACAGACGTGCACAAATCTATGATCCGGGAAGGTATAGTATCAATCAAAACATTTGCACAATACCACTACTTTTGATATCTTTGTCAATAACTTCACAACAACGCCGTAGAAATTGATAATTCAAGGCGAATAGTAATCATTAGCTTCTTCTCTACAAGTTTGATATGTTTGTTGATCGAAAATCACGGGGATTACAATTCATATCGTGGTCTTGGCACTGAGAAACATTTGCACATTTTGTAGCCGACATTTTAATACTTGGTATAACCCCCTTTGGCCTTCAAAACAGCCGCAACCCGCTTCGGCATACTCACAATCAACTTTTGACATGTTTCTGAATCAACTTTATTTCATTCCTCATCAGATCTTGACCACAATTCTGTTGGAAGTTTTGGGGCTTGTGGATAGCAACAAGTTGTTATACTTGGTTTAGATAGTCATAATTATTAGAATAACAGAAACTATCACAACTAATAGAAATAACAGAGTGGCACAAGTAGGAGTCTGTAAATATGAAGTGTGGAGTTGTTAATTACTCCCTCTTAGACACAGAGTGCTAACTATATATACTATAGTAATCTAACGCTAAGAGTTCTAGTGATTTGATCGTATACGGCTTTGCGTATTTCATAATTTAGAGTCTTAGCTGTTGGGAGACTAGCGTGTCCGTGCAGATCAATCTGAGTACACAACGCTATCTCTAAACTGCTAGTAGCACTTAATATCAACAAATTCAAGCAAACTTCTAGGTGATTCTGGGTACTTCCCAAGTTGGCGGCTGACTAGACCCTAGAGATGCTTGATCGGATTCAAATCGGGTGATTGAGATAGCCAGATCATTGTTTTTATGCTCTTTGAAGCTAGCCAATTCTTTGTTGCTGCAGAAGTATGATTAGGGTCATTGTCTTGTTGAAATATTAGGTCTATTCTGGTGATGGAATCGAGCTGATTTGCAACTTGATCGAGGGTTGGCAACAATTGAGAATCCAGAATTCTTAAAAACTGTTCTGAATTCATCCTACCGACAATACAATTCATTCCACCAGCGTTAAACCAAGACATACATCCCCAGATCATCAGATTCCCTCCCCCGAACTTTAGGGTCTCATCAATCATTTCTGGTCCTAGTTTCTTAGGATCTTTTCCCCAGGTATATTTGATACCATAACTGTTTATCCGGTTAATTTTGGTCTAGTCTGAAAAGATGACTCTTTTCCAATCTTCCTCAGTCCAATTTTCATGGGCCAGTGCCCAATTGAAACGGGCTCTTTGATGAGCTTTTAACAGTCTTGGTTTTTTCTTCTTCTTTATTGCTCTAAGGCCTTGATCTTTCAGAGCTCGCCTGCCATAGCCACAGAAACTTTGTCTTCTCTTTCTAGATTGATAAGTCTCGTCGCATCTACAGCCGTTTTGGCTTCGCCATGTAGAATCAAGCGAGCTAGCACCCGCTTGTCTCATGGTGTTATCTTGTGCCGTCGTCCCAGTACAGGTTCTGATGTCTGATTTGATGCTGTTCTCCCATACGTGGATACTGAAAATGCAGAACAACCTAAAATCGCGGCGATTTCTCTACATGATCTGCCTTCATTACGCAAGGTATGAATTGAGGATACCTGCACTGGTGAAATCTTTCTCATTGTGCAATAATCGAAGAAGTATGATTTGAATTTGATATCAGCGTATTCTGACAGCTTATATCAAGTCTACTCACAAAGTTTTGACTACTTTGAGGCAGTGACGTTGAGATACATAAGATTTAAGCATGTCACACCCAATGGGAAAATGTAGGCTACAAAATGTGCAAATATTTCTCAGTGCCAAGACCACGATATTAATTGTAATCCCCGTGATTTTCGATCAACAAACATATCAAACTTGTAGAGAAGAAGCTAATGATTACTATTCGCCTTGAATTATCAATTTCTACCGCGTTGTTGTGAAGTTATTGACAAAGATATCAAAAGTAGTGGTATTGTGCAAATGTTTTGATTGCTACTGTATGTGGGATATTTTTGCCTTAGGCATCAAGATGTAACTGAATATTCTGGTAGACTCTCACAATTACCATAGTGCAGTTACGAGATGATCGAGAAGATTCTTAGCTTCTTTTCAGGAATATATAAAGCACTTGATTTAGACAACAGATAGTCCTTTCTTTAGATAGAATATAAAATTCTTAACTTTCTATATACAATTGCTTCTGCTTATATATACAAACCGTGACACATATTCTATTTCTTTACTATGAGCTTTCAGATTTGAACATTATAAATTCAGTTATCGAGCATACTCAGATTAGAATTACTCAGAATTATCAGAAACTCAGCACTCAGCTCTCTAAGTATAGTTATACTTAGGCATTCTAAAAAAAAAAGGAAATTTCTTTTTTTATCAGTCGGTCAGTCCATAGGTATTCAAATAAATTTCTATCAGTCTGGATTACCTTGCAGAAGAATTTAGCAGAATAAGTATCAATCAGAAGCGGACTATGGAATCAGAGAATTCAGTAACTAAGATGGTAAAACAAAATTCAGAATCAGTTTCAATTGGCGATTTTCTCTATTTGCAGAAAATATTAGACGAGAATGCAAAACCAGTAGAAGTACCCTAAGAAATCAAATGCCCGAGTAATGATAGAGATAGATCTGCCATCTGATCATGGTTCTGGTTTAAAGCCAACAAAGTTACCAACGTACGACGGTTACCAAAAAAATTACCCATCTTGGAGGACTGCAGTTTCAGATATCTTTAGAATGGACTGGGATGCTTTCGGTTATGATGACTCCCGAGCCTTTTTAATGATTTGAGGTGCCTTAATAGGAACAGCGTTGGAAAAGGCTGGCCCATTTTATGAAGCTGGGGGAATTAATAGAACAAGGAGGCCCGAGGACTTTTTGGAGTTTCTTGATCGGATAAACTTAGATCCGATGCGAACAGCACATGCAAATAGCGAACTCCTAGCTATGAAAATGAAGGAACATCAGCGTTGGCCAGATTTCTATGCTTCATGGTCAAATAAACTTACTGAGGCAAGAGGTGATCTTTGGGATGATACGAATAAGATATCAATGTTACAAAATTCTCTTAGTAATAGTTTGATGAGAACTTTGGCCGGCAATCACCTTCTTCTCAATGATAATTTTAGTGAACGGGTCAGCATTGTTAACAAGGTAGTACAACAATTGGAAATGGTTGAATCTTGCTTTAAACGACATCGTCACTGGCAACAAAATTTCGATAAGTTGGAACACAGTACGGGTCCCTCAAAAATAAACAATTTTAATTGGGAAAATAAGGGCAAGGGCTCGATTGAACAGGGGGGGTCTCCATAGGTGGTTATGGCAGAAATCTACGACAGCCGGGAGAGGTAGATGAGGCGGGTGACACAATAATGGGAGTTATTAACGCTACTAATGTGCCAGTTGGAGAAAAATGTCGAGCAAAGTGGAAAAGTCCTACCCAACTAGAAAAGTTGAGGAAGGAAGGTCGTTGTTTCCGGTGCGAGAGACAAGGGTGCACTTCAAGAAAGTGTCTGTTGTTACTTGCACGGAATCCGAAACGAAAAGTGCCCCAAGTAAATTCGGTGACACTTCCTGGAATTGATCCGCCTGTTTATGAAGTAGAAATTAATCATCAGATAGATTCTAGCGAGGTGAGCCACTCGGATAATTCGATGCTCCCAGTTAAGGGCGCGCCTGGGAGCTGAATAAAAGTTTTAGCGAGGAAAATAAAATGAATACAAAACCTTTCCTTGTTAATGCGCTTCTCAATGATACTGTGATGATACAAGCCTTAATAGACAATGGTTGCCTATGCTCTGGAGTGATTGATGAGACGTTAGTAAATGAACTCGACTTGCCGCGCATTTCTATTTTACCCTGACAGCTGGAAACAGCAGAAAATTCAACGACTGACAAACCTATGATAGAATCGATAGCATTTGTTCACCTAGATCTAGATGGAGTGGTCACACCGAATCTCTGGTTATATGTAATTCCCCAAAGCTCACACAAGTTAATCCTTGGAAACGGATGGCTGGAGGACAATGATGCAATAATCTATTCAAAAAAAACAGCGACTAGAAAAAAAGAAGTATAAAATTTCAATATCCAGTGTTTAAGATGGAGAAACTATCTCAAAAATGTACCACGACCTCGTTATACACCTATAGATACAATGATTTCGATCTCAGAAACTGTCCCAGTATGCAAAGCAACAATCGAAGATATCAACAAAGCATTGCGCAAAAAGTCAGATCTATCGCTCGATGAAGCAAGAAATCGCCTACCAAGCAATTTAAAAGAATTTGCGCACCTTTTCACTGATACTGATGGAGCTTGTGATCTACCGCAGGCTAGTGGTGATCTAGATCATGCTATTAATCTTAGAAGCGAAAACGGAAGATCATTGACACCAACCTGGGGTCCTCTTTATCACATGTCTAGAGAAGAGCTTCTGGTCTTACGAAAGACACTAACAGACCTTTTGGAAAAGGGTTGGATCCGGCCAATTAACTCACCAGCAGCTGCCCCTGTACTTTTTGCAAGAAAACCAAATGTTGGGCTTAGATTTTGCGTAGATTATCGTGTATTAAATTCAATCACGATACCTGATTAGTATCCACTTCCTCTGTTCAAGGAAACTCTGAGGCAGCTTTCAAAGGCAAGGTGACTAACCAAATTAGATGTTAAGTCTGCTTTCCACCTAATTCATATCAGAGAGGGAGATGAATGGAAAACGGCATTTCGTTGTAGGCTAGGGTTATTTGAATGGTTAATAACACCATTTGGACTGTTTAATGCACCTGCCACATTCCAGCGCTATATAAACGAATAACTACGTGAACATTTAGATTTGAATGTCACAGCCTATATGGATGATATTTTGGTATATACAGAGGGTGATGAAGAAGATCATTGGGAGAAAGTTCGTAGCGTTATCGAGAAATTGAATAAATCAGGCCTATATCTAGACATTGATAAATGCCAATTTTTATGTCAAAAAGTCAAGTACTTAGGATTTATTACTGAGGCTGGTAAGAGTATAACTGTCGATCCTGAAAAGGTAAAAGCTATTCTGGAATGAAAACCATCCTCGACGGTAAAGGGAGCTGGATCTTTTCTAGGATTTGCTAATTTATACCGCTGTTTCATTGAAAATTTCTCGAATATTGCCGCACCTCTTATCGATTTGACAAAGAAAAACTGTAGCTGGAATTGGGGTGAAAGAGAGAACAAGGCTTGTGAAAAGTTCAAGACAATATTTGCATCAGAGCCTGTTCTCACACAATGGAGCCCAGACCGTGATACAACCCTTGAAGCGGATTGTTCAGGCTATGCTATGGGAGGGTTTCTCTCACAAATGGATGATCAAGGAAGACTGTGACCCGTAGCATATTTTTCAAAATGATTGAATAGTGCTGAAGTAAATTACCCGATTCACGATAAGGAAATTTTAGCGATAATAGCTTGTATGAAGTAATGGAAAGCGGAATTACAATCAGTCTCCAAACCATTCACTATTTTGACTGATCACAAAACCTTGATTATTTCGCCACCAAACGTTTACTCAGTGAGAGACAGGCAAGATACAATGAAATATTACAACAATTCAGATTTAATCTTAAATGGAGGGCGGGTAAAGCCTCTGAGCGACATGATGCTCTCTCCTGACGTGATCAGGATAAGCCAGTGGGTGAGAACGATGATCGTATTGCTGGACGAGTTATGCAACTTTTCACACCAGTATCTATTAAATTAGTCAAAGCCACATCAGCTGGGATAATTATTAATGATGACTATAGTGAATCACAAAATGATAATAAAGATGGGGGGGGAAGACCAAGCAGCAGCTAAGACCATTGTTAGTGATGGCCACGTTGANCGGGTTCAGGGTGTAAAAATAGATAAGGATTGAAAGCGAGCTCGTGATTCAGTCCAGGCTGGTGAATGGAGATTCCCACCTGATCTTGCACAAAAGCTAAAAGTTAATAAAAGCAAATGTTCAGTGGCAGCCGATAAAATTTTAAGGGGTTGTGAGAATCGTGTTTAGGCTCCGGACTATGAGCCCCTACGTACAGCGATTATGCAGCGCATTCATGATAGTCATCTTACTGGTCACCCCGGTAGAGATATAATGATTAGTATACTACTACGCAGATTGTTCTGGCCAAAAATGAGAGATTAGGTCCGAAGGTTCATACCTATTTGTGATGTATATGGAAGATCTACTGTATGGCGCCAGGCAAAAGCCGGTTTTTTAAAACCACTTCCAATTCCTGAGTGCATTGGTAGTGACTTAACCATAGATTTTGTGACAGATCTTCCGGACTCCAAGGGATGTTCAAATATAATGGTCATTATAGATAGGGTTGTCAAAAGAATTTTTTATCTCTTTGGTTCGGAATCAATGATGGCCTCAAAGTGTGCCTAAATATTCGTTGATCGTTACGTTCGATATTTTGACTTCCCTAAATATTTGACAAGTAATAGAGGTAGTGATTGGACCAGTTATTTTTGGAAAGAATTTTGCAAATTGACGGGTGGTATTACACAAAGATTTACAACAACATATCATCCCCAGTCAAATTCAAGTGAAAGGGCTAATCAGGAATTATATAAATACATACGATGTTTTGCCACTTATTCTCAAGATAATTGGATAAAATTACTTCCAACAGCCCAGCTGGCCTTGAATAATCGGCTAAACTCAGCTATTGGGGGGGGGG
>JAHYSP010000887.1:0-10385 GCA_019455505.1 Pleochaeta shiraiana
TAAATGAAGTCCATGATATCAATTGTGTTAGCATCATGCGGAAGCGAATAGGATGGATATTTTGGGGGTTCTTTTTTGGGTGTGAAAAAGGCCCTTACTTATTTTGGGAAAAAGATTGGAACTCAATAAATGCCGAGCGTTATTGTGAGAGAATAGTACCTCTTATACATGGCATGGTGACTGCTAGATCAGATTTAATGGTTATGCAGCATAATCCTCTCCTCCATTCGGCGGCCCGAACGATGCGAGAGCTTGGGGAAAGGAATATTTCTCCTCTTGAATGGCCACCCTTCTCTCCAGATCTCAATTCAATTGAACAGGTCTGGAAGTTAATGAAGGATTATATTAAAATAAATTATCCAGACATAAGTATAGGAAGACAGAGGACAGAGGATGAGGTTCGAAGCATTATTGGGGAAGCCTGGGATAAGGCAGTGAATGAGGATGAGTTGGAAAATCATGTTAATTCAATGCCTCGGGGAATAAAGGCCGTATTCGATGCTGGGGGCTGCCATATAAAATATTAGAGTGTACTAATCATTTAGATTAGACAGTATATGTATATAATTGTATATGTATATATTTTGACTCATATTATATATAATATAGTTCTAATTTACATAAATCGAATGAATAAATTTCACAACTTCATTTTATCGCAATTTTAATAGAAGAATACGTTCTCAACGACTTATAATTTTTGTCTTTAAAATTTATAATTTTGACATGGATCATTCGCCAAAAACACCAAAATAGGCTAATTTAGAAACAACATGTAGATACCCTGTAAAAACTCTATATGTCCTGTAAAACCCACTTTTCCCCGACTTGGAGACGTTCATTACCGTTCTAACACTGTATAACAGTGCTTTTTGTAAGCTAGAGCACCTGGCTCTCGCGCACCCACCGTAAATTTTAACTTATAATTATCAACACTCAAATTCCCACATCACATCTTTAAAATGGACACCAAAAAAATTGCTATACAAAGTGCACTAGAAGATTATAATTCCGGCGTTCTTACAACTCAAAGGAAGGCTGCTGCTGCATATGGGGTTCCTGAATCAACACTAAGAGGACGGTAACTCGGTCTACAGTCTCACACGATATCTCACTCAAACCAGCAGCGATTGACTCCAGAGCTAGAGGAGTTTCTTGTAAAGTGGATAATTCAAGAAGATGGTCGCGCTCAGCCTCCCTCACATCCGAGACTTCGAGAAATGGCTGCCCAAATTCTTCGCGTCAATGGTGATGACAAACTGCTGGGGCGAAATCGGGTTCCTAATTCGTTAAACGAAATCCACAGGTTGCATCTGTAGTTGGGAGAAACATTGAGGTTGTAAGAGCTACGGCAGCTAACTCTGAGATTATTCGCTCGTTTCTTGATCTCTTTGAGCGTACCAGAAGTCAATTTGACATAAAAACTGAAAATATATGGAATATGAATGAGACAGGTATTACCCTAGGAGTGTACACAAACTCTCAAGTAGTTACCTCTGCATCAAAAAAGAAGGCTTACTTAAAATCTCCTGAAAATCGGAAATGGGTTTCGATAATTGAGAGTATTTCGGCCACTGGAGTCAAGCTTCAGTGCCTGGTCACATGTAAGGGCTAAAATCTACAAACAACGTGGTTCCCGGTAGAAAGTATACCTGATTGGTTGTACACATCATCGGAAAATGGATGGACATCAAATTCCATTGGACTGGAATGGTTAAAACGAATCTTTATTCCAAAATACATCCCACAACAAGGCCAACATCGACTTCTCATTCTCGATGGTCATGGCTCTCGTATCCCTATTGAGTTTATGTGGACTTGCCAGAGGCATAATATTCACCTCTTTTATCTTCCTCATTCCTCACACATATTACAGCCCTTGGATCTTGCTACCTTTTCGGTAGTCAAGTCTAAATATCGAAATCAAATTAGGGATCTCTCTGCACTTGATGATGCAGCATCTGTAAAAAAAGAAAGCCTTTTAAGTGCATATCACAAGGAAAGAGAGGAAGGAATTTCAGAACGAGTTATTCGGGCAGGTTGGAGAGCTAGTAGCCTCTGCCCATATAACCCAGAACTTGTAATACAATCATCGCAAGTATCTGGCCGACCAATCACTCCGCCTAATACCCAGACATTTCCAGAAGATTCAGATCAAACATTTTACACACTTCAAAGTAAAAAATCACCACATGTGGCTACACAAAAGATTCTACGAACAGAAACTCTCTCCCGAAATACTAGGGCGTTAGCAAAGCTGGCAAGTCGATTTTCAAGTGTAATGCTAGGGAAGCTAAACTGACAGTCGAGCTACAGTGAGTTAAGCACCAGTTAGACATGGTAAAGTGCATACGGGCAAGAAAGTGGATTCAGATAAATCCAAATGATCGCTTTAGTGATAATGAGATTATTAGGGCTGCTGTGGATCAAGCAGATCAGTAATCGTCAAATTTGGGTGAAGAATGTGTACAAAGGGTATCAGAAGGTGTAGCTGCTCAAAAATTTGAATCAATGTATAATGTATGGAAATTGTAACATTAAATATAATTAGCTTTATTATGTAAGAGTACTTGAGTAATGGGTAACTATTTTTGGTGGGTGCGCGAGAACTAGTTGCTCTAGCTTAATTATATCAACGAAATCGCCAAAATCGATTTCGCTGCGCTAGCTTTTCCGAGATTCACAAAAAAAAATTATGTTTTTACAGTAAAAATGTATACAGAGGAAGTACACGTACTATGTTTGTCCGTAATACTTCAAAAAAAAAAAACTCTAAACTTAATTCATATCAACATGGGTTAGTGACAGGGGAATATGTGGGATGAACAGGGTATTGAAGGAACTAGCAGAACCACTTATGCGCCAAATTACAAGGCCCATGCTTTTATTTTTTGGAGCACATCAACAGTTTTCTTCTTTTGTGTTGGAACATTGTTAGAATATAAAGATTTTTATGCACAATTATGCTAAATATGCTAATCTATAAAAAACTCAAAATAGTACGATCCTAGAACCTTTCTATATCGATCGCCGTTATTTATAATGGAACAAGGTCAATGCACAATGCGCCACACCGACGAGCAAAAACAGGCCCGAGATAAAGAGAATCTTCATCAGCTGCCACTCTTTTCCAAGACAGTAAATAAAATGCACGTTGGTTTTTAACGAGAGCAGCGTAAATGAAGATATATTAAGATGCATGGATACACCGACCAGCATAGATAAAAGTATATTGATTTGCATGGATTAATCTTCAGGACTTCATCAAGTCACTGAGTGGAGACATATCAGCTTAATGTATAGCCCTTTTTGTATAGTCAATTGAGATTGGAACATGTATAAGAAGCTGGGGTTTTGTCCAAAGAAAATAACATCGATCACAACAATATTATTATCATCACTATTATCATACATTATCATTATCACTATCTTCTTCCTATAAATATAACCTCATCATCAATAATCTCACTATCCACATCAAACTTACATTGTCATTCCACTATTCTGTAACATCATTATCCTTGTTACTCGAACCTTATAACAATATTTACAATGAAGTTCCCCTTCCATATTTATTCCATTAACAGATTACCGAATTCATCTTTTCATTACATAATTATACATATTGTCTGTTTTGTCTAATTTATACTGCTCGTCCCCTTTTTTACAAACATATTGCCAAAAATTGGATTTCAAAGAGTATCGACGTCTGAGCCCAGCATCATACATACCCTATCTGACAAGCATGCGTAATAATCTTTTTTTTTTTTGAAGTATTACGGATAGACATAGTATCTTAATTTTCTTCTCGATATGCGGGCAGTCAATTTTAACACAACGAATTTTTATCTTCGTCCTAACATTATCGACACTTTTGATATTCACGGGCACGCCCAAATTTTAAGAAAATATGAATTTCCTCTTAATTCTAACTCTTCATATAAAACATATGAGTGCGAATATATTGATTATATATACAAATATTATCTAATAATAAATAAGATGTTTTATTTTAAGGTGATAAGGAGGACATATTTGTTGACCGATATGGCGCTGATGACTTTCTCTTAAGTGTAGCAAGCGTCCAGCTTGGATATTTTCATGGCTTGTATGACGAAGAGAAAGCGTTTGGTACGCTTTTGGAGAGAGAATATGGAGCAATGAACTAGACGGGAATATGAAGCACATGTACTTCAACAAGTCGAGGTCTTCTCTGATAATGAGCGGGCCTATTGTCGTTCACTAAAGTTTCAATTCGACAACTACCACGCCGTAAGTCACGACAGACCGAGGAGAAATTCGAGCGCCATGGAATTCCCACAATTTATTGGCCATCACATTCTCCAGACCATAACATGATCGAGCACGTCTGAGCTTTGATGAAAAAAGATCATCCAAGATCACTCACTTGATTATGGTCGACTACGAACCCTCAAGAATTTCTCTTTCGGATCTTTGCACAATAATTCAATATATCTGGGACGTGGTCTCCAATGAGTCTTATCGTATCTTTACATGAGAGTCTTGGTGAGAAAGTTGTGACCTGGTGATTCGTGTGTTGGAAGCGGGCCTATCAAAATACCAGTCGGTCATATGTCGTCCAAATAGTATATCTTGGTTCTGACTTTATGCATAAATTGGGATAACGAGGAGTTTTGGATAAGGGTTAAGAATTCTTGAAAATAGTCTAACAGTTGGAAAATAAAATCTTTTTACAACATATTCTATGATCAATTTTATCATTATATCTTATATAAATTTTGCTTAAATTTCCCACTCAAATTTATATTAAGTTTCAAATATACACACGTATATTTCATACTCAAAGTCCTAGTGTGCTACATAGAAAAGCAGCGTTTTTAAATCATGCTCTAGAATTTTCAAACTTATGATTTAATTGACGGCGAAAGCATGTCTTCTAAAGTTCGATCAATAAAAACGACCGAGCAAAATTGACTAAACATTTTTACAACTAAAGACGAATATAACGTTGGTAAAGCTTGAGAAACGGTGTAAATATTAGAAAATAATCTATTTCGCAACGGTGACTCTTACTATATATCTGTATTATTTACGGAGAAGTATATGAGCTTAAATTCGAATAATTAAATCTAACTTATTGATGAAAATTTACGTTATCAAAGATAACTTTGATAAAAGCTGCTCAAGCAAAATAGGTCTACGGAACAAATGAGGGACTTAGGCTTCACATTTCTCTATCGTGATTCTCAAAATTTCTGATTAGCTCTGGAGAAATCATTTTTTTGAAAACAATCTCCCCAGTCAGACAGATATTTTGCGAGGATATAGTATCGTAATTGCAAAGAATTGGGCATTAAAAACTTCACTCAGTCGTTAGAGTGAAGTTGAATGTTGAGCAGGATATCAGAAGTGTACGCAGGAATGGAATATAGTTGACTAGTACACGTCAAATAGTCGTATTATTATACAAAATTTATTTACTTACAAGACCATTGGTATAGAGAGATTAATACTAGTAAAACTGAGAAATGAGGCGGAAAGATGAACTTGAAACATATTATTCTATTCTGAACATCTATCAATCTTCTCTCCATGCTATGATTCCCAAAAATGGGACGTCAAATTGTTGAAAAATTTGAATTAAGGACTACTTCGAACGGTTTGTCGAGTAATGGAGATGATAATTTTAATACCGAATTAATTTTACCTTAAGGGATGTTAGATGTCAAAAATGCTGAGATTAATGAGCACTCATTGATTGTTAAAAGTGGAGTAAGATTTTTTTAAAGGAAATGTAGTGATATATAGAGGGATGGGAGTTCATGTTTCCTTGAGAATTTGGCCTTGTTGTAATTACCAAAGGTGTCGAGGATGGTAGGATGAAGATATAAACTTGTTGAATGAAAATTGACAGTCCGCATGAAATGAAGAAAATGGAGATAGAAAGAAATGAGGTAAAATGGATTCAGATATCGAATTCCAAACATTCCATGGTAAACTATCCCGAATTCTGCTTTACCCCTGATTAGGCTAGACATTGATTTTGTACAAAAAAATTGACCTGATCTACAAGTTTTCTTTTTTTTTTTTTGACTGCATGATTAACTTTTGGGAAAAGTAAGTTTGCACAATTAATTTGATCAGACAAAGTACTACATGTAGGAGTTTGCCCTGGATCCTTTCCAGCACTGTTAATTCAGTGTGCCTACAGTAAAAAGGGCCCTTAATAGTAGAGATTATACTCGTCGAATAGCACAAGCTAAACCAATTCTGTCGGAAAAGTCTCGGCAAGATAGACTTCGGTGGGTTGAGGAGCATTGAGACTGGACAATTGAGCAATGAAAGCTTATCTTATGGAGCGATGAAACCTGGGCTCCTGGTCTCCTTCATGCAAGGTAAAAAGTCACATGAAAGGATGGTAAGATGTTGGTAGAAATTTTTCTGGCAGACAGAATTCGAAATACAAATGGATGTATGTTTTACGGTTGATTCTCTGGCTCAATAAAAGGACCAGCATAGTTCTGGGAGAAAACTGGGGAAACATAACCAGCAAGACCTATTGTCAACACACCGAACCCCTCATTCATAGTTGGATTCGGACAAATTCAAATCTTAATTTCATGCAAGGTAATGCTTACATTCATGCCGCGCGTGACATGGTCACAGATCTTGCGGAGAGAGGAGTAACCACGATATTTAGACCAGCATGTTCACCTGACTCAAATCCCATAGAAAATGTGTGGAACATGATGAAAAAAAATCATGTACCGGAGAAGCATGAAGAAGGAAAAGAAATCTTTAAACGATTATGACCGAAAATTTGTGCGAGAAGCCTGGGATATGCGCCACGTTATTTGCACACAAGATGACATGTCATTTTGTGAAAATTCTCGCCTAATCTCGCCTCGCCCTATGCCACAAATTGTCTACGTTTTACTTGTCGATTAACTGATTACTCTATCCCTTTTTTTGAAAATTTTCATCTCTCACTAGACGCACACAAACGTCTTCATTTTTTTTCCGACATGCCTTTTTGTCTTAATTAGTATGCCTCGCGCGATGCCCGTTTTAGTCATAACTGCTCAACTTCTTCAAACTTTTTGTCTTTACCAGGGATTATTTCCACTCCAACTTACTAATTATCATTACGTCTACAATAGTAAACTTTAAATCCCTTTTTGAAAATCTTAACGTAAACATACTTTCTAGTCGGACAGTTATGCTTCTGATTTATGTTAATCAGAGTCCATTTTCTAAACCGAGTAAAAGTTATTCGAAAAGAAATAGAGCGTCCGGCCAGTTTACGCTTATTAAATGGCAATAATGTTCAGATAACAAAACAGACACTCGTTTTGAAAACTATAAACAGTTTGAAAACTGGTTTAATGAACAAAAGAATGAAATTGAGTGGAAACTCAACAGTACTGTCAAATCAGATAAATCCGATGAAGGCTCTACGATACCAAGAATATATGAATGACCTGATTCTTACAGATTTCCATTATCGGGCTTTAATTGAGACCGTATTTTGACGTGGCCAGGCTTATTGATACCATTGGCACATTATGAGGGCCATGCGAAATAAATCTCAAGCTCAGATAAGCTTGGCTCAAGTATCTGGAGAAGATACAAATTTTAAATTCAGTAGCGAGACAGGAAATGAAATTAAAGAATCTTCTGTGTCAGATTTTATGGAAAATTGTGTTATCTGACACAATTGAAGAATATAATGAAGGATTGGAAAATTACATTCGAAATTACAGAAATTAAAATGGCTGGCTGAATTACCTGAAATCATTTTAGTTGGAGTATTCTGATAACTGGTGGTCTGGTAACCGTAAGATAGGGTGAAAGTTCACATTCAAGATTGTAATAAAGCTAACTTACCGTTTCTTGGGGCATGTTGGGTATTGATACCAATAATTACGTTAAATCATTGTTTTGTACCTTGAAGTACGATTACCTTGTAAGTAGGAATAAAGAGAGAACTGATCATTTAGTCCACGTTCTTCTAGACTAATTTCTACCCGTTATCCTAAATAAGGTTTCCCAAGTACGCAGTGGCTTGGATGAAAGAAGTCTCAGTAAAGCTAAGAAAGCACAGTGCGCCAAATGTGACGCGATATACTTTAGTATATCAAATTTTTTTGTCAAGCGTGGCGTTTACTGCATACCCCTGGAGATAATCAATATCCGGGAGTCATCTCCGTTCATTCAGTTACAAGTTTTAAAGATTACACTGTCTTAACTGACTCCAATCGGTCATTAGTAAGTTCATGTCCTACTATGGCCGATCCAAAGATCGTATGTAAACATGTTACTTACTTCCAAAGTATTTGGTCATGACATCTGCTATGACACCAGAGAAATTTCACCATTGACACATAATCCTATGTCAGGGATATTTGATGGCTATATATTTCATGAGAAATTTGGTGAAGAAGAAACTGAGCATGGAGTTGACCAAAATTACGAAATGAATCGAGAGATAATTATGGCCATCTGTAATAAAGTTAAACACGGGGGAATCTGTAAATAGAAATCTTGATCACAAATAAACCCAGAAGTATGAATTAACCTGATCCTAGGCTATGTGACACTCTGTAAAAACAAAATTTTAATTGAAGACTGGAAGAAATTTTTCAGATAAATTCTCAAAATTCGTTCAATTTTAATTCCATTAAATATTCTCTCAATAAATTAATCCAGGGATAGAATTATTTGCTTAAGTTTAACCATCCAATCATTTAGATTTTAGCTAGAGATGGTGAGACTTGAGAAAAAATTAATTTTACTCCTTTAAAAACTGTTCGTCAACCATAAAATTAAACAATCAATTCCATGGTTGCCTTGCCTGACAAGTAGGAAACTGAAAGTCAAGCGGCTACAACAACGAAAAGGGCCAGCGCCAAGCTTGAAGCAAATTCTATTCGAAGATATTAGATATCGATGATGAAGAAAATTCATTCAGTCGGGGCACTAAGTGAAATATTTTTTAAAAATTGATGCTTAAAAATGAGCCGAGCTTATTAAGGTAAATATCTATTTCCACAAACCAAACCAAATGAAAACAGATCAAGCATTGGAAGTAGTTTGGCAGAAGTGAGTATGGGGAAAGGGAAGAAAGAGATGGAAGAGCATATATAAGTTTTGCAATACAAATTTGTTTTTTTACAAATTTTTTGTCATGGCTAGTTAGCCGACAGATGCCTGTAGCCTACGCTAATACCCTTGTCTACAAGATTCTCGGTTATTTCCTAAATATAACTTTGAAACCTACCAGAACATTCGACTTAGTTCTACGATTCCACGATAGTTTATGGTAAGGAACAATTAGTTGGAGAATATTCTACGAAGCCAAATGGAACTTTATAGTACTGCAGTGGCCATAAGGAATTCAACGGAAACTTCTAGTAGTATCCCGATAGCTTCTGAGCGTGGTATAATTGATAGCGTATCAATGTGTATAAATACATGTACTTTCAATAGATTAGTTCTCCATAGTTAGATCATTAATTATCATCATCTATTAGAATTCTCAATGCTTTTTTTTACCTGATCTGTTACATTTTTTGAAAAATCCACCTGAATATTTACAACTGATCTTGTGCTTATTTATTACGAATACCATCTCGCTTATAGGCGAAAATAAGCGCGATTTGAAACAAAATGATATGTCATCTTGTGTGCAAATAGTGCGGCGCCCTGCGATACGGCGTCGCCTAAGCAGCTGTTAAATCTTATTGAGAGGCGAGCGATAGTTTTCCACCCCTAAAACGATGACTCATCGGCTAATCTAACACCCCATCTTACTAATCTACTACCATGGCCCAATCACCCTACGACCAATCAACCAATACCCAATCAGTCAGTGATGAACTAAATTATCTCTCAAGTGACAAAAATTTCTTCTTACGAATCTACATTCAGCTAATCGGTTCACGGGCCATATATCCGATTACTTATTCTAGTAGCTCTATTTCACCATTCCTAAGGGCCGATGCTTTGGCGTACACTGTTTGCTACGAACCCACCAGGCTCCACAAAGCCTCAGTCTCAAGGGTAACAAGACTCGTTAACGAACGATATGAGGCTGGCATATCGAGTTACTGGCATAGCATTGCTTCCGAACGGTACAAAATTTTCGGAATTCAGATGAGTGGGAGTATGACTGATGAAATAAGACTACTCTTGAAGAAGAAGTCTAGGCTTGCTTCTAGCGGCAGGATCAGCACACGGCGACTTTACGGCCTACCACAGAAGATTCAAGCACGAAGATGTTGAAATTAAGTGCTACTAGCAGTTTAGAGATAGCGTTGTGTACTCAAAGTGATCTGCACGGACACGCTAGTCTCCCAACAGCTAAGACTCTAAATTATGAAATACGCTAAGCCGTATACGAT
>JAHYSP010000893.1:2138-12806 GCA_019455505.1 Pleochaeta shiraiana
GATGTTACTCAATATATCCCCAAAAGTCTCATAACAGGTGTCGAAAGCTGAGTAATACCTCGCTTAATTATTCAGACATACACATTGTCGTTTCGCATGTTTTCGCTTATTTACATATAATCCTTACCACAAGGGTTTGTTTAAAGCATTTCTATACTTGCATGCATTTCAAAAATGCCTCAACAACAGTCGTTACAGAACATATCTCCATTTATCAAGATGTATTCAAAACTGTTTGATGTTTGCATTATCTTGTTTCGATACGCATTAATACTACAGAATATTAAATCTAAAAAGTTTCATTATGGGTTTCTAAAATGGTGACGAAGAAACATCACAACTCTCGACAAATTATTCTATTAGTTTATTATTCTATTGTCAGTATAGGAGAATTGGTATATAATGGGACAGATATATTTCAATATAGATAAAAAAAAAATGTACAAGACTTTTTATCTCCTCCACTGCCCTTTTTAGATGTTTATTGATAACCTACACTTTAACAGAATATTTTAACAGGAATATACTGGCTAGCAAGCCATCACAGATCAAGATCTTTTGTTTTTGAACTGTTGCTTGCCGAATTCAAATTTGACCGGATGCTACTCCACAATTGAGAAGCGAGTTTTCGCCTTGTATCAAATCTTTGATTCCGGGCCTCGCTTTCTTGTACGGTTGGTGGAGATATTGTATTATCGACTGATTCTCCAATATCCCGAGTGTTAAAACAAATATTGTTACCGAGAACATCTTAGGCCAAGAATATATGCTTGCATACAGACTTGATCTTTGAGTGAAAAGGGTAGGAACAACTGGAATTCAATCGGACAGTACTTATTGAAATATTGTACTTGATTCCTTCATTTTCAAAGGAGCGAACAAAGAAGACTTCTGAAAACTGGTCATTTTCCTGAACATCTTTGACTACGAAACTCTTAGCAATTTCATATGAGATTGCTTCACATTACATTTGCTGCTCCTATTCAACTTTGGTATTTCTTCTTGGATCGAAACCAGGTAGAAATCTGAAGATCTTACGCTTAAAATCAGGAAGTATTTCTCGAAGTAGAACAATAGCTAATTTGTCAGTGCGTCGTTTCCTAGCACTTCCAAGGTAGCCAAGCTTTAGAGTTCGATGCCATGATTCCACGAAATAATTTCTATTAGTACCAAGCATACACTAAAATTCTCAAGTTAGTTTTAAGCCCCGATTCAAGTACAATATTTCACCTAACCCTAGAATTACCACTCCACTATTTTTCAGTGTGTCTCATTCATTGTGAATTTAAGTACTCTATCCACGACTTCTGGTTATGATGCTTGTCACAATGATCATTTCATACATCGTGAAATTCTTCTGATGTATTTGTGTTAACCAATATGGTATAATCCTCCATAGTTGATTTTCTTATCAGCTTACTTTAGTCTTTTACCGATTGATCTGAATCATATTGACCAGGCACGTACGAAGCCCTAATTTTGGAATTTGCTTTATCCGCATTGCCCGAAACAAGTGCCAACGGCAAAGACGAATCTGGGAGTTTCCGAAAACAGATTCAAGAGCAGCCATTTCTGTTAATGAACAGTCTATCATAAAGATATGAAGACTTCGAAATGCAACTTCTATTTTTAACCATTCAAGCCAAGTTATCAAGGGCCATTGGGTCTTTGAATTAGTCATCATGAAACAAACGGGAATCGCACAGCCCGCATAGTTGTTTTTTATCAGAATGAAGTACAAAAATGCCTTTCGATCATTCAACTCCAAGAAAATACAATTATTATGGGTTACATCCATAAATACCATTTTGTACAGAATAAAAAACAGATCACTGAGTCATCGTTGAATCGGGCCTTGGAGATTTTATGTGATGAGGCAATACCCCCATCTTCACGAACAGATTTGCAGAATCTTTCTCGGCTTTGCCAACAATCGTCATATAGTCTGGCTGTTTGTTTCAGATGATTTCTCCGGTAATTATTGAAGTCTTTGTTTGATATCCTTAGACCTTCAGAGACTTTTATTGATCTATCTTTTTTAGGTCTTTACCCTATTTTTGGCTCGGGCTAAGGCCCTTGCTCATAACATTCAACAAGTAATTGATGACTCTGAATGAAAAAGGCGCTAGTGACGAAATGCAAACCCTGCATTATTGCTAGACCAGATATGGCGATTATTTCGGATTTAAGTTTTTCCTCTGACATTTGCAATCAGACGATCTAAATTAATTGCTATCACTGCTAGAAATCACATTTGGTTAAGGAGTTAAGGGTTACAGGTGTGAAAGGCTACATCAAAACAGAGCAAAAAAGGAAGATGGCAGGATACTGTCTATTTTCTATCTAAGGAGAAGGTACTTTAGATGCTGCTACCATAGATATATAAGATTTATTGATGGTAAATTTTCCCCTGATGTGTTCTTGACTATCAGTTACTGGTCCGAGAGCACGCTATCAACCAAGCGATCTAATTTTAGCAAGGTTTCACCGTCTAAGAATATATCTCGCGTTACCCAGAGCTCTAACACCCTTAACCTAGTTTTATATTTTAAGCGCTCGAGCTCTCTTGCTATATTGAGCTAGGCATAGCCTGTAACAACAGGAGATAAATTCTAAAATGGCGATGGAAGGGATTGAGGGGAAATTCAAAGAATTATTTAACGATGGTATTTGCAATGTACAAAGACCTCACGCACTTCTTAGTTATTTAATCTATATCTGCTACATTTGAGTTATTCGATTAAGCCTTTCACAATCTTGACCCAAACGAAATGACTGAATCTGTAGAAATTCCTCTTCATCCAATCGTATTAATTTTTGGAAAAATTCTCAGTTAATTCCAATGGTAACTATTTTCTTAAGTCATTCTTTAACTAACTTGCTTAGTGGAAGCTGCTGCTAACTTTCTAAGGAATTTACCTATCACATAAAAGCTAAGTAAAGCAAATGCTAGAATTTAAGTAAACAATACATAGTCTTTCTCGATGTCCTGTATGTTAGTTTTCTTCAGGAAACAAAGATTTTATTATCCTCTAGAATTATCTGAACTTTAATCGATGCATTACATCCTTGTCTTAGAGGAATTTTTGTGATATTTCGGATATTCTGTTTTTGTTTAACGTGGTATAGCTTAGAATTTCCAGAAAATGGACACCTGATTGATTTAGTCCATTCAAAAATTCTAAGCCATCCAGGCCCATAATGATCTTGATCATTACTTTTGCCTGCAATTAGAATTATCGGAGCCTTGGTTGGGCGTTCGAATTTCCATTCAATTCCATTATTATGAGAATCAAACCACTTCGAGAAACTTTCCAAGTCCTCGAACTCGAGAGATTGAGCACTGAGGATAGAAGATTTTTTATTACTTTGAATGGTTTGATAAAGTTGAAGGGATTCCGTTTGGTTAATGTGAATGATTAGATCTAGGCGTGATTTGGATCAGCATAATCTTTGAAAAGAGGTCTGAAACATACCTGAAATAGTGGATTAAATTTTGATAAAAATTTGACATTTTTTCTTATAAAATAGTCAGATAAAATCTAAATTTGACATGATAAAAATTTTATATTTTAGTTTAGATTAGTGTTACGACTTACATCAATTTTGTAATTGAATTCTTTCGGTTGGTTTTTGATATCAAAAAGATGTTTGAATTGCCTTCAGTAGGTATAGATCATTGGGGAAGAAATTTTAGGAGATACAATGAGAAAGGAGCAGCAAGAATTTACTTCCAAGGGCAAAGGACGCAATTCGCGTGAGTATTTAAGACGCGTCAGACTATTACACCGACAGTATTACTAATCATTCGAATTAGTAATACTGTCGTTGTAATAGTCTCACGCGTTGATGAAAAAGATACTTTCCTAATCACTTTGCTCCTCACTTCAATAATTCTTTTTGTATTAAGCTCTGAGTGTAGCTGCATAGATATTACTTAAAAACCCTGATATTATCTTGAAGTCCAAATTATCTTTCTCACTATCTCAAACTCTAATAGAACATATACAACACTTAATCTTACCTGTGATATTTAGATTATTTTCTTTCACATATATCTATATACTTTTCCATCATGAATGAAATGGAGATAACAAGAGACGATAGATAATCCTCCAGACAGAGACTATATTCGTCGATACTAAGACTTCAAGATCAAATTCAAGAGCAGACTATTCGCATCCAAGAACAACATAACCAAGTCAAAGAACAAGCCTCCCAAACAAATAGTCCAAACCTCATCATAAAACGATAACAGCATTCAATATCTGACTTCCAAAAAGGTATACCTAACGCTAACACATTTCCACTAGCCGAATTCTTCATCAGCAAAAATACCAGATCAGGCTCTTACTATAAGAGAGAGATTACCAACTTTAAAGAAATATAGAGATAACACAGCGATGTGAGATGAGTGGAATCCAACTACGGTCCACAAATTAACCAAAGACGGTGCGGCGATTGGTAATGCTTTCGATCAGTTTATGTACATCTATTTCCTACTAGAAGGTGAAGCAGTGAAGATGGTATCCACGACGGCTAGGGCTTTGTCTGAAGCAAAGACTGGAGATGGATAAATATTCTTAGAATACTTGAATAGAATTTTCGGTGACCCAGATAAAAAGCCTCGAACACAGCAACAACTATACATCTTAAAACAGAAAGAAAGAGAGTCATTCGTTTATTCCTTCTCAGATTTGAACTAATTGCGACTGCTGTATGGCCGTGCTATGCCTACGATAAGAGGATTCTTATTCTCAAGAATGCACTGTCAAGAGAGAATCGGTTCTGCACTTATCGGACGGACCCTTCCAACCATATGGTCTGATTTCATATCACTACTCCTGACCATAAGTAGTGAGATTGTAGCCCAATACCATCAATTCCGACCCTCGATAATTCTCCAAAAAAAATGAGGCTGTTAACTGACATCCAAGCTCAACAGAAATGGATTGAGAGCCAGATAGAGCATTAGCGGCAGAAATTAATGAAAGAGGTCCAGTACGAAGAGCAGCATTGGCGAAGAAGGAGATGTTGGCATTCCGAAGCAAGAAAGAGATCTGTGTTCGTTGTGGTCATTAAGGATATATCGCCCCCAACTGACAATTTTTACCGCCTCTAAGACCTGAGACAAAAATCAACGCATCTTAAGTTTCAGATGAAGAAGAACCAGAAATTTAAGAACTTGCTGAGCCGGAGATTATCGGATGAAATGATTATAAGGCGGGAAAAGAAGAGCTTCTGTAGAGAGTCACTTCCGGGAGCAATCTTTTTGGATGAATATTAATCATCAAGTAGTTAGGAAAAAAGACATAAGAATCAAATTGGATTCATTTAAAAACTCAATTAATTGTGAATTGTTCCATAAAGTGGCTCTGAATAGTAATAATTTTCAACTTTGTGCACTTATCGACCCCGGATCATCAGCTTTTGCCGTGATAAGTCAAAAGCAAGTTATGAATAAAAAATTAAAAATATATCCTCTTTCTCCGATATTAATCACTAGAGTCCTAAACGACACATCAGGTCTATTAATTAGGTTGCAAGTTTTTCACCAAACATAGAAGGTCAGGTTACCGAAAAGCCTGATATCATGGAATAAACACCAATCGAATGATTTATGAGTGTTAGGTATTTTAGGGAAAACTCTGATAATATATTAATAGATCTCATGATAACCACTATGATAATCTCAGGCTCACTCCCGAAATAGTCCACCCAAATTAGATTTTGAAAAGGAAATTATTGCAAAAGGGGTCACCAAGACTCCTAATGAGAATGAGAGGGCTCGTGTATATAAACTTAGAGTAAATGCTCGACTGTGCTCTTCACGTAACATCTTCTTAATTACCAATACAACTTTTAAATTGTTCATTTACTAAATCTCTTCCTTTGCGAAGTCTACTTAAACTCACTCATTTATACGCAACACACACGCTTGGCACACGCAATTGACGCATACGATGGATGTCTACACATACATCTAACACATATCTAACACTTACACATCACATTGCCACTGTATTCATACCTACAACTTCTTTCTCCACTATTCCCTTTAACTATACTCCAACCATCTGTCATATCTACTACATATCGTACCCTACAGACCAACCCAAATCCTTGTCCGTGAGACCTGGGCTTATGACGCTCCAAATCTAGGTGAATAATTGATTCTATGAATTCCATGGCTTAAGTATTTTCACGCCGAGCTCGACTCAGCGAGAAGCCAACTTAATTTCAAACTCCATAAAATGTCACTAATTAGCAACGAAGCTAGAAAAAACGCAGAAATATCACAAGGGAAGTCGAAGTTCTCAATTAATCGAATTATGGCCTCAAATTTCACGGGTCTTGTACAAAAAGCTAAAAAGGATAAAATGATACAGATCTTTGCAACATCGATGGCAGATATTGATAAGGCCTTACGACCAAAACCACATCTCTTCTTGGAAGAAATCTCGGAGATTTTGCCTGGTCCTTATAAATCTTTTGCGTAAGCGTTTAACCTAAAAGAAGCCGCCAATCTACCATCACATCGACAAAGACTCGATCACAAGATTCTTCTTCAAAGATATGAGAAAGGTATTGAAAAACAGGTTCTATGAAGGCCTCTTTACATTATGAGTAATGATGAACTCCTCGTGTTACGAAAAGAACTTACTAGTTTATTGGACAAAGATTTCATTCAACACAAAATGTGGTCCGCTGCTGCCCCAGTCTTATTTGTAAAAAAAATCTGAAAGAGGGTTGCGATTCTGCGATGATTACCGATGAATAAATGCCATTACTAGAAAGAACTGGTATCCTCTCCCATTTATTAAGGAAACGCTGAACGCCCTAAACTCAGCCAAGTGGTTTACAAAACTCGACCTGTTAGCAGATTTTCACCGTATCCGAATGGCTAAATGTGAAAAGTGTAAAACGGCTTTCCGCACACGATGTGGACTTTTTGAGTGGAAGGCGTGCCCTTTTGGCTTAACAGGATCTCCGGCAACCTTTCTAAGGTATTTAAATTGGGTCTTGCGCGAGTACCTGGACGATTTTTTCTCAGCATACGTTGGAGATATATTTCTTTTCACAACAGGATCGCTCAAAGACCATCACTAGAAAGTTTCTGCAGTATTTAATAGTTTATCGGAGCATGGGTTGCACTTGGATATATCAAAATGCGAATTCGAAACCAAATGTACCAAATATCTGGGCTACGTGATTAATGTTGGTGTTGATGTAATGATGAATCTCGCAAAATTAATAGCTACAGAGGAATGGAAGACTCCAACAACTGTTAGATCAATTAGATCATTCTTGGGTTTTTCAAACTATTCTCAAATTTTTATCAAAGATTTTGAAAAATTATCAAAGCCTCTAACCAATATTACCCGGAAAGATAAGAAATTCGAATGGGACGAGGATTATGAAAATGCCTTTCAGCAGCTCAAAAACAGTTTCATGGTGGCACCTGTCTTAGCAAGTTATATTCCCGACCTAGACACACAACTGGAACCTGACTCATCCAGTTGGGCTGTAGGAGGAGCTTTAACACAACTCAACCTAGTTAGTATCGTTTGGAAGCCTGTTGCCTTCATTCAGCCGAGCATCTTACGGTTAAATTCAACTATGAAATTCATGATAGAGAGCTATTGGCAATAATAAAATGCGTCAAAGAATGGAATAGTGAGGTTCATGGGTTGAGGAAACCATTGACGACACTAACAGATCACAAAAATCTTGCTCCTTTTGGGTTAAATAAATACTTAATGAAATACAAGTCCGATGGATGGAACTATAAGCACCTCTCAACTACACCCTAAAACACCGGTCAAGGAAAGCAAGCAGAGTCCCTGATTCTCTCTCCCGCCATGAGCAAGATATTCCGAGGGACTTGAAAGATACGAGGGTTACCTCTAGGTAGCAGGGTCTCTTACCATCAAGTTTGTGGGTGAATAGAAAGAAATTTATGAACCTGGTATGTCCATCTCCTGACAAACTACATCTCTCAAATTTGTCGAAGTATTCATTGCAATCCAGTGAATTAATCATTATATACCTAAATACAATTGAAACCGTAAAGCGAGGGGAACGACAATTTCCGCCGGAATTGAATTTAAAAATGACCATAGGTGAATTTTATATCTCTGAAACAGGCTTACTACGCCATCGAGAAAGGATTTGGCTACCAAATTATGAACAACTCCCCACTACTGTAAATCAAAGGATACACGACTCCTTTTTATCAGGCCATCCAGATAGAAATGCAACCAAATCAATGATTTTACGACAAATATATTGGTTCGGATGCAACCAAAACGTGTGACGTTTGCGAAAGGTCAACTATCTGGCGGGATAAGAAAAAGGGTCACCTCAAACCACTTTCTCTGCCGTGCCACATTTGGCAAGAGATTTCCATAGATTTTATTTGAGGCTGGTTTTGTTGTCGTTGGGGATGTTTTTGTAGTTTTTGATGAAGGTTTTTCATAGCAGGAATTGCTGGTGTGACTGTTTTGTGAATATTTTTGGCATTTGTCTCTATCTGACGTTTTGCAGTCTCGAGATTTGCAACTTGAGACGCTATGATTTTTGAAGCCCTGTTAAGTACGCCTTTTTCTGTGTATTTTCGAAAAACTTTGAGTAGATCTTGTAGTCTGGATTGTTCATTTCTATCAACTGAGAGGTTATAGGCTTGAACAATATGGTCTCTTGCTATACAAACCTCTTCTCTCACGGTTGTTGTGATTGACGTTGATGTTCTTTCCCCTTTGTTGTAAATTTGAGTGGATATTTGAGGGTTTGTGGTGGTAGCTGTGGTTTGTGGTTGGTCTTGTACATATTGGTTCTCATCATCTATACAATCTTGTGCATACACTGATGAATTCAGTTAGGGAGCGTTAGTGATGGTGTCGCTCATGTCGTCATCATCATCCGGCAAGACCTTAGAAATAGTAATTCATTTTTTGTTTTGCGGCTCTGGTACAGTTGTGTAGTCTTCATTATTGCAGGGTGCTTGCCGTTTGTTCAGGCTTGTTGGGCCGCAAATGGGGTCGCTACTCGAATCATGGCGACTGCAATATTGACTTGTACCGGGATTGAAACTGTTATTGATGGGTGGTTGTAGAGTTGGAAAATCGATAGTTGAATTTATTTTAATCGAGATGAGAGGTGGTGATGAATGAAAAACAGAATCCTGATCCTTCAATTCAATTGTGTCTGGATTTTAGAGCACCACACTCATTTTGAAATCCGACCAAACAAATATTGTTTTTTATATATATATAATTTTTTATTTTTGATAAAAATTTCAAGTCACGTAGCTTTTCGCTTATTTTTCCTAAATCAGTTTAGATATCCTAAGTTTTGGTCAAATTGAGGTTGAACACTCTGAGAGCAAATTTATTTCCAAAACCCCTGCTTAGTCAGCCAAAACTTGGTACAATCACACCCGCGTGAATTTGATATCATAGGAGTCTAGTTTATTCAAATAGGGTAAGAATTGATCGAAAAAACATGGGTAAAAGTCGGGAAATTTGTTTCGCGTGTTTTTGGGAATTGGTGACATTTGATCACAGTGTGAAAAAATTTTCACCCACAAACTCGAGAGCGAATTGTGAAGAATGATAGAGCTAAAGCTCCTCAACAACAAGGTCTGAGATGTTGAAACTCACTCTACCGTCTTAATAAATTTTTCTCTTTAAAATGATGTTAAATTTGTGGTGTATTAATTCGTTTTAAAAGCTAGGCTGATGGTGATTGCTGGTCGTAAGGTAATTTTAAGTTGAATATCGGCTGAGAATACTTAAAATCCGGATAACTCAACAACCCGTAGTGTTGATAAACTCGGGATTGCTTTATTCGAATGCGCCCTATATTCTCTATCGATTGATGAATTTAAAATAAATAAAAAAGTTGTATTTAGAATTTTCAATTTTTGATGTTGATGTTTTTGTGTAATTGCCATAGCTAAGTACCAGAAATAGGTTTTTCACTACTGTTAATTACAGAGACAATCTTATGGAATCAACAGCTATGACAGAGAAACATGAGAGCTAAACACTTTAACTTAAACTTTTCTAAATATTGTCTAAATACGACATTGCATGTTAAATTATTTTCATCAATGCTGCTCTCATTAAAAACCAACGTGAATTTTATGCACTGTCTTGGAAAAGAGTAGCAGCCGATGAAGTCATTCTACTAAGTCTTTCCGTAATACTTACAAAACTGTAGGATGCATAAATGAATTCCAGGGTATAATAATGGAGCTATATCGGAGCCAGCAGGTCCTTTTCTGCGCTAATTCACAAAAACAAAGCATAAATCTTCTGAGGCGCATGAGTAGTCTTCTTCTATCTTGTCCGAATATATTGCCAAAATTTGGATTTCAAAGAGGATCGACACTAGATTCAGCATCATACTCCTGACTGATGTGCATGAATTTTTGAGTTTTGTAAGTATTGCGGACAGATAAAGTAATAGATGATGGTATTTAATAATCTTACTAAGGAGAACTAATCTAGAGAAAATACATGTATTTATACACATCGTTGGGTCGGATGGTGTAGTGGTATGCCATCCGGGCTGGCCTTCTAAGTAGAGTTTGGGTAGCTTTGACACCTGCCCCACTTGAGACGGAAGACCACTGGTTCGAATCCAGTAGACCCTACCTTCTTA
>JAHYSP010000912.1:6317-20625 GCA_019455505.1 Pleochaeta shiraiana
AAGCTTTTAAATGTTATGAACTTGATAATCCAATAAATTCTATTATTTTATTGTGAAAATAATAGAATATTTTCACTTTTAAACTGGGCTGACAAGATACATAGTTGATTTTAAGGCTTCACCTATTTTCGGGATCAAATAACTAAATCTCTAGTTTGATAATATCAATCATAAATATGGTTAAGTGATTGAAATCCTTAAAGTCTTATTCAAAGGGCCGATAAGAGTTTATTATGCAATGATCCATGTACTTCAAGTAATAAGGATGAAATTTATGATCTTCAACCCTGAGAAACAAGGGTGGCAAAATAAAATGGAATTAAGAGCTTAGTCAGTTTAAATATGAGGGCTTTGTGAGAATATTCCGTTCAAAAAAAAAAATTTATTTAAGTTGTATAAATGAAATTAGTGAGTCAAATTGGAAGAACTCTAAAGATATTTAGACTTGAAATTGTTATTGCTAAGGTTGAAAAACAATAGATCATAGATTTATTGAAGACCATTATTTAAAGTCCGTTGTTCTTAGAATTGAATATATTATTAAGTATATATTAAGTTTAGATATCATGAAAATATAAAGGTACATAAAACTATTTAAATTTCTTTTGACCTTGACTTTTCTATGATGGAACTCATGTTGGCGTTATGATTCTACCAATCATATGTGTTAGAAATGAACAAGAATATTCCATGTCACGTGACTATATTTCAGAAAACTATAAATGTAAATAAGTTGACCGATAAAAGAAGATAGACTTTTGGAAGGGATTCTAGATGAATTGAATTATTTCAACTCAATCAATTTATCAATTATTTACTCTCGTCATTTCTGAATCATGTTATCAAAACCTGGTAGTTATAAGATCGGCAATTCGTTGGGAAATCTAATTTTTTATCAGTTCATAGATACATTATTTAGAACTTATTCAATCAAAATCAAACTTTGAAATATATCGTACATCAAGGGAGGTTCTCTCACGACTGAAACTTACCTGTAATGGATTGACTCGATCCAAGGTTACGCAACCGATTGCGGTGTATGGAAATTTTTTCATCCCAATGATACAGTTATGCCTATGGAGCCTTAGAAGGCAATTTTTGCCGGCTATTGTTGTGCCGATCGCTTCTGAATAACATGGTCTTATCTCTGTCATGGTATTAAATCTGTTATTATGTTTGTGTGCACGATTTGGGCCCCACAAACATAATGATATTAAGATCTACTGCTTACCTTCAATTAACAATTCAGAATGGTAACTATAGTAAAAATAAAGATAAGGAGAAACTGGGAGAATGTACTTTATCTTAACATCTGTGTGTATATAGATTTGATGAATCATCCAGTTACATAATCATAATAAAATTCTCTTTTCAGCATAACATCAGTTCAAGATAATTACTGATATCCCTTTTATTCATTGTTATCCATGGTTATTCCATTCCTACACATAACCTTTTTGTAACAGCCATGTTCAAGGTGCTACTAAATTTGCAGATTTAAGTGAAGATAATCAAGTAATATTTAGAGAAGAAAACTCGCAGTTCTGAGTTGATGTGCAGTAATACAGTTAGGAGTGTAAATTCACTGAGGATTTAAGAGCTAAAATTGTTGAATCTCTCCATTCCAATCATCGAAAGTTGATTTTTGGATTTATGACATGACGAGAAGTTCTAAAACAGATTCAGGACAGACTTAAACCATCTGAAGATATCCAACAATTAAAATTCATCGACAATTATCAAAAGGCCTGAGCTGTACCTTCTGAAAGAAATGTAGATTCATGGCTAATGAAATGCGAGTGCTTAAAAAATTTAATCAAATGACTTTAAGTCGCAGATTTCAGTGATTACAAGTTATCTCAGGATTTCCTTCCAGCAGCTTACTCCGTTTTGCAATATGGGTCACCAGTAAACAAATAGAGATTTTATAGCTTCCAAATAAACAAAATCTCAAGTTTAGGGATATCTTAAATGAATTCTGGCAGTTTTGGTCACTCACAGAATTTGAATCTTAACATAATAGAACGGTACTCGAGGCAAATTTTCAGGGATACGCATCTCCAGATCAACCTCAAGCTCAAAGTAAAAAACCTGCAAATGATGAGCCATATACTCCTAAAAATTGTCATTGTGCCATGAAGCATAAAGGTCAAGATTGCTTTTATCTTGCGGAAAGAAGAGGGCCTGAAAACTTTAGCATGGATGAAAAAATTATAAAAAAATTATAAGATGCGTGTCATCGACCGCAGTTTAGAACGTTCGTCCGCAAAGCTAATTGGACCTAGCAATGGCTCAAAGACTATACCAAAGAAGAGTAGCCTACTGGAAAGAGTTATCAAGATTCTGATAGTAGTAGAGGTACTTTTATGACCTCAGTCGGATCTTCGCCATTTACCAGTCTAATATATAATCTACTTCATGTCGAAACTTTTTTGGACGGTGGTGCGAAGGTTTACGTATTAAATAACCTTGGATAAGCAATAATTTAAAAATTTCCTCCAACAACACCAAAAATTGTCCAGTCAGAAGCCGGGAAAAGTCCCATCACAGGCTATAAAAACATGACGTTTTTAGCAAACAAAGAAAATAGCCAAACTTACGAAATGACCCTTATCAATATTTATTTTACTCCAGACTATTTGACAACGGTAGTTTATCGGAAGATGTTGAAGAAAAAGTGTTTTAAATGGGACACGGACACGAATAGCGTGACTTTTTAAGGCAAAATAATTTGTCAGATATTAGATCGTTATGATCATGATGTTTTCACTGAAATGCCCATTCCTAATAATATTCGCAAACAAAGCATATCTCATGAAATTCCCGAATATTTAAATTCTATTGAGAATAATGAGCTTAAATCTTTTTTCAACTTATCACAGCCTAGAAGATCTCAAGGATTCACAAAGCTCTGGCATCAAAAATTAGTTCATCCAGGTCCAGAAGCTTTGAAACATAAAAATTGATAAGATTACAAAACTGAAGATGGTCTAAAAACGCATGGATGCAAAGATTTTGCTTTCAAAAAGTCCACAAAGATAATTTAACGATGACCAGCTGAGCGTTCACAAACTCACTTTGAAAGAGTACACTTCGATTTAATATCTTTCTCTCTTATTGGATTTGATCGCTCTTAGTATCTAATGCACTTCACAGATGATCTAACAAGAATTAACTATACCTATTTGCTGTTCAAAAAATCTGGCGAAACTCTACTTCGTAACTTAAAAAATTTTGTGGCATAGATTAAGCGCCAATTTAATAATGGTTTGATGATAGCTCGTAGTGATCAAGAAAGTGGTCTTGGAGATTCATTTTTCAATTGAATCAACAAGTCTGGAATTAAAATTGAGTGGTTTGCTGTCAGAACTAGTCATCAGATGTCAGGAAAATAGACAATCTGTCCTGTGGCAGATCAAAAATACTTAAGGAAATTATAGCTCAGAAGAAATCAACCTGTTTCCTATATCTAAAGAAAAGCTCTGATTATATACATATTTCATTTAACTTTATCTCCTCCCAGAAATACTCACTGTTGCCCTATAATAACATTTTCTCAAAAATAGCAACTCATAAAAATGGATAATCCACGTTCCTATAAAATGACCAGCAAAAAAAAATTGCGAATAAGGAAAATAACCATAATTAATGACTTCAGTGTGTTAACTAATATGTCTGTTCCAAAGTCGTTGGTGATTGTTCTTATTGATCGTGCAACAATATCCAATTAAATTATCCATATAAGATCGGAGTGCACAAGTCCTGAAAAGTAACCTAGGCGCTGAGGGGTCCTAGCGCTACCAAAATAGCAGCCAATAATACTTACTTTTATTGAAAACAGAATGGTCAATTAGAATGTTCTAAAGGGATGATTCAAACTAAGGCTCAGTGCCTAGGGAATGGTGCAAATATACCCCGTAAATATTAGCCAGAGCTCGTCGTGACTGCTACATATCTAGTGATTTGCACCCCAACATCTACTTTTAATTGGTTATCTCCTCTCTCTAAGTTAATGAAAGTTCTTGGAATCCAAGATAGAAACGAATAAAGCCATCTCAAAGCACCCGAGTGTACTGCATACGTATTAGATAAGTCAATTTACATAGGTGAAACGATGAGACCAAGGGCTAAGTTGGGATTATTGGTCGAGTATAATTACTGGAATGAACACAGAATTTACTTTAAAGAAGTAATAATTGGGACACGTGATGTAATTTTTGAAGAGTCTCTATTTTATGATGGCAATCGAGCGATTTTTCCTAAAGATACTCGACCACTTATTGATATTTCAACTGTTCCCTAGCTCCTAATATTTCACTAGACGTAGTGGATCCTTCCATTCGATATACTGAGCCTAGTAGCCATACATTAGATGATGAAATATTGCCTAATGATAAAACTATTTTGAAACTTAATACTGAAGAAATTCAAGGACTAGAAACAATCGAAGATCTTTCCATTGGTCAAGTTGAGGAATCTGTCACTGGAAGCGCTTTTATGAACATTACAAAAAAGAAATTTTAAACCGATAAATAGTAGTGTCACGATAGAAAAGTCTAATAATGACGAAAGATTTTGTAAGACTCAATTATTGGAGTATTTTATAGAGTTAAGGTTTCTGGGATATTTTAGCTGAGACTGAAGGGTATCTGAAATATCACTATAGGGTATCTGAAGGTACTTAATGGTATCTGAAGGTACTAAAGGTGACCGATGTGAACAAAAAGTAATCTTGAATTGGTATTAAAGACAAAGAACTAAGCGTGAAGAATCTATTTACAGCGAACTATGAGCTTCTATATATACATTTTCCTCCTTTCTGTTAGAACTTAAATTAATACTTTAGTTGTATATTTAAAAATTGAATAATTTAAATATAGAAGTTTTACCAGGGGCAAAACTGAGCGTTATGCTGGGATAAAAATAGAAATAGGATAGCGATTAAAATAGAAGCTTAGGTTTTAATAAGCGATGAAATTTTAAAACCTTACAAGTAGTGATATTGGCACTCATTTTTAGGGAATCACGTCGAACGGCTGAGCATGCAAGCTATGCCATAAAATAATTATATTATTCTATGGAGATAAAAAGAGTAAGAGTGCCTATCTAGTAATACTTATATCTCAGCGTAAGTAGGAAGTATACTACCTAGCCTTCAACAATATATCCTGTATTTATCCTATCTTATTTCCCTGTTTATCTTCATGAAGATCATTGACGGGCTGAGTAACTAGTCCGGTTAATAGATATCGGGATTAGCCCGTAACACTCTTAATAAATTATTAGAACCAAGAATTCAAAAAAACAGTTCAAAAGCATGAGATAAGGGCTTAAATACTTTAGTAACTGAACTTAATGCATTTATTGTTAGTCATTCCAAAAATATCTCAAGGCTTCACTAGTCAGAGTTATCTCCTCTGACAAATTGGAGAAAGTTGAAAGATCATCCTTACCATCAATCATTATTAGATGCTATCGAAATTGAATACAATGCAATTATAGAGAGAAACACTTTCAAACCAGTTTGGCAGACATATTCAATTCAACTGATTACTTTGAAATAGGTAAATACATACAAAATTGATGAATATGGATATTTAGTCAAGTTCAGAAACCAGAATTTTTGTTCGTGGCAATCTACATCCTAAATTTGATAAAGAAACATATGCATCAACTCTTGCTTATAAAGTGCTCCGTTTTTTGATGTAATTAGTCGTATTATTTGATCTGGAAACTATCAAAGCAGATGCTGTTAATGTATTCGGTAATTCTCCCTTCAATAACGTTGTTTTTTTGTACAACGCACCTGGTTTTTAGAAGAATAAATTCGTTCTTAGTTTAGTTCGTGGACTATATGGATCTTGTAAGTCTTCAAAACTCTAGTTTAAACTTCTATCGGGAACATTATCATATATTTGCTATTAATCAATCCCAGGATAACCCTCTATATAGACGAATTATCAAAGTATTTTAGTAATTTTATTCGTGGATGACTTAGTTGTAGAGTTTCCTGCAGACAAGAGCTCTAAGGCCTTTGATTTTCTGGCTAATCTTTCTGTCAGCGAACTCCTTCAGTGGTTGGGATGGTATCGTGGTATAATATCCAGGTCGTTTTCCCAAGTAGAGTCTGAGTAGCTAGGGCACTTACCCACATGAGATGTGGGATGGTCGGTTCGAATCCAACAGACCCTTCAAAAATATCGCGGTGAATTTGTAAATTAGAATGGAGGTATTCACAGTTAATCCAAGACTTGTAATTTCATTGGATGGATGTTCACGGATGAGGGGAGACTCTTAGTGGAGAAAAAGCGATTATAATTTATAGAAGTATCTACAAACAGAAATTGAGGCATAAGTGTGCCTACTATCTAGTTGAATCATCCCATGTATAAAAAATCTGCTAATGTGTCACAGTTTTGATAAGTTGGTTACAAGCATAATAGGAGAGTCATGAGAGATTTTTTATATTCGTACTTAACTAACGGCAGGCGCGATTTACTTACGTATCTATCATACAAGTTTTATATAAGGCCAGTAAAACACAAAGTTACACACAATGACTGATCGACAAAAATACTTAAATGATTAAAATTTTTCGCTGCTAAACTATTAAAACTTTTTTTTTACAAGACCAAATCAAATAACTATCACTAAAACTATATCTATCTCTGTAGTTTGTTAAAATGTAAGATAAAACGAATCAAAAATTTGGTAGACATATCGCAATTTAAAGATTATTGCAAATTCGAATAGTTAAATTAGCGGGGTATCAGAAAGGTATAATTTGTTTTTAAGATGACTTTTGGAGGCTATTTTTTCCTTCAAAAAGTCGATATAGATCGTAGTATTACATCTTTACCTACATCCCTTGTCGTCAACTTGTCGTCAACTAGTTGTCATGACATCTCAAATCCAATCAAAGATCGATATTATCCTCCACAATATTGACCAGGGACTTTTTTGAACCCTTTTACTCGCGAACTCAATGCAGCAGTTATTAATGTATCGTAAGCTCATAAGAAAAATCGTTCAAACCTCGAAGGCAGCTCTAGAAATCGACCTTTATTGCTCAGCGAGCGTGACACCCGTCATTTTATTCGGAACAATACATCTAAAAAGGTCAATAACGCCATCGAAGATGTTAAAACTATAAGATAAATGAATAATCGCTTTATTTTTAATGATACTGTCCATTAGGCCATCAAATGTTAAGTGTTAAAGGCAATTTTCAAGAAAAAAAAAAAAAAATTCCGAAACTTACAGAAAAGAAAAAAAATTGACCGTCTAGACTTTGCTATAGAGCGAAATCATTGTTCTAAGGATGATTGGAAGCGCGTGATTTGATCTGGTGAAAGAATAATACATCGCTTGAAATCAGATGGCAGGTCTTGGGTATGGAAGCAAAAAGGACAATGCTTAATAAAAAGAGAAGTTTTGATGGCCTTCAAATTTGGCGATGTTAAAATTATGATTTTGGAATATATGCTTTAGGAGATGAAAGAATATATGTGGTAAACTCACCAAAATTTGAAGAAAAATCTATACACTCAGATATTAGATGAGAGTCTCATGCAAACCCTGATGGAATACGAGAAAACCCTCAAGTCAATCATCTTCATTCACGACAATAATCTCAAACAAACAACCAAAACGGGTACAAACTATGTCAAAGATTATTTTATTACCACAATCTCTTGGACATCTATTTTCTAATCCATTGATTTTATCAAGCACCATTGGAATAATATCAAGAAAAGGCTGAGATATTTTTTGTACCCTCGAGTGGGACTCTAGAGCTTTGAGAAATAGTCCAGGAAGTATGGGTGAAAAAGTTGCTAAAGGGTTCTAAGATTATTTTATGGTAAATTATTTTAGTTCCTTATTAATAAATACCTGAGGGGTATAGTGTAATAATAACTTAACTCTAATGATAGAAGAAATCTGTATATATTTCAGTAGAATTAAAGAAGTTATTATATTGAAAAATTAATTTTTGTGAAGAAAGGATTTTTATTTTATATCGAAATAGAAGATACATTACGTAGCAAATACAGTTGATAATATTTGTTCTGTGGTAAATGAAACTCTGTTTTTTATATACAAATTCTTCTTATGTTAATTTCCAATAAGCAAGGATGAAGAAATGAATGAAACACTGTAGTTCATAAGAAGTAATCTTATGCTCAGTTCCCTATTTTTTTTCGAATATCAACATATCCCCAGTCAATTGCACCATAATCTGACATTTATAGTGCATTTTTTAGGCTCTTTTTCGCAACTGTGTTATCTGTGTGGAAATCTTGGTTACTAGTGATTTTTCTCTCGAAAAAATATCTTGTCTAGATTGGTTTATAATAATTGCGGTAATATCTTAGCCCTAACAGATAGTCTCCGCACTACTCTGTCTATCCGTAATACTTAAAAAAACTGTCAGATGCATACATGAATTACGGGGTATAGTTCTGGGGTTAAAATGGTTCTGAGCAGGGCTTTTTCAACGCCGACTCACAAAAACCAAGCATAAATTTTCTGAGGCGCATAAGCAATTTTCATCTATTGTATCCGAATATATTGCCAATAATAAATTTCAAAGAAGATCAACACTAGATCCAGCATCTTACCCTGGCTGATATACATGCATCTTACAGTATTATAAGTATTACTTACAGAAAAAGTAGAGTTACTCCGCATANNNATATTGATAGAGATTATGTCAAGTCAAATAGATGCAGTAATTAAAGCAAAATTTGGGCACGTAAGATATAAAAATATGGGTTCAAATTTATCCTAATACCACTTTCGCAAAACTATTCAAAAGCCTTTTTCTCTTTATATCGCGATTATTTGACCAAAATAATGATTCAATTTGTATAACTTAGATTAAAACAAAATATAGGATTTGAATTTAATATTCATGAAAAAGAAATGTGAATATATCTTTTGTAAGAGGGAACTATAAGGTTTACATATATAAATGACGAAACACTTAAATAGTTTTGCTAGTCACTGTACCATAAGTTATAACAGAGTCCGAGATTGAATAATCTAGTAATAATCAGGTTACCATATTTGATAAAATTATATGGATATGACCGAACTAAACATAATATAATATCTAATTGTTGATCTGCGTAAAGTATTAACTAATATTAGGACACTTTTTGAATTATAATTGTTTGAGCTTGTAACCAAATAATGACATAATTATGTTGAGTAGAAAGAAGATATACTATATGTGATTTTTATTGTAAAGGTTAGAGACCTCTTAAAAAATAGTAATTAAAATATTTGTTTTTATATTTTAATAAATGATTACTCATAAGATACTTTGTGGAAAAAGTAAATTATTTCAAGTTTCGACTACTCTATGTTCAAACAATTTCTATATAGATTATATGGGATTTTAAGTGAGAGAAATGCGAAAGAATTCAACATAAAAAATCGAATACTGGTTTTGATGTTAATGAAGATCTCTAGAGCTTATAATATGTGAAACATGAGATTTTTGATGCTAATTATCAATGTTTTTATATGCACCAGATGGTTATCTAGTTTGACTGAACAAATGTTTACTGGGAGAGTACATTTATGTAGTAGTAAATGGTTTTGTTAGATTAAGTATTGTATATTATTGTAATTATCATTTTCAAAAGTAACTGAATTTCTCATTTGATTTAACAATCTGATATTTGTTTCAAAAAAAAAAAAATCTTAACTCTAATCTTGCAGTTCGATTTTCGATATTTGTTATTCGTTATTGGATGATTTATTACTTTGAAAATCAAGATTTGTTCCATAAGTTGTATTTATGAATTTGATCCGACACTTCGTAATTTGAAATTTGATCCGGAAAATTATGATTGTGTATTTAATTTTGTAATTCGATATTTGGTCTATTGGATTTAAGCCAGTTATGGTGGACAATTTTCGAATCCATGGGTATTCGGGGTTGTGCTACAATTTAAAAAAGATAAACTAAATGCGGTAAGTTAAATATCCATTGGTCAATAATTTTAGAGCGTTTCGTTCTTGGTAAACTTCGGTTCCTCTGAAACATAAAATCAAGAATGTTTAAAAAACTATTGGCGGACGAGACTCACTCAATATTTGTTTGTTAACGAAACTCGAAATATCCGAGAAGTCTGAGAGACAATTTGCAGTTATTTTGATCATGTTCCGGAACTTTTGATTAATACACTTGCTGCACGGAATATTATTGTTTGTATTTATAAGATTTACATGATAGAATTTGTATATAAGAATGACTTCTTTACAAGGAGTTAGATCTCTAGCTTAGCAATTTTTGTTCATATCTACTTATAAATTTAAATTACTAACTTGAACCACCCTTGAGATAATCTATTTGTCAATTCCAAGTTCACCGATTTCCCCGAGCTGAACCTCTACTGCCTTCGGGCTTTGTACAATTTCGATTCATAACATAAGAGAACTAATTATTGACAGGTTTATCATCTATTCGATTTGCCTTACATAGGCGTTAATTGACTCTCTTCCTTTGATTCTTGAACCTCAGAATTTCATTTTTCTCTACCTATTATATCTTCTTGCTCGTATTCTATTATTTTTTCTTGTCGAGTTCTATTACTTATGAAACTATTTATTGTCACGAATTACATTCATATTTAAGTTCCTCCATTTCCAATAGTTTGAGCCTGGGCTCTGCGAGTATTTCAACCATGTCAACAGATCTAATTTCTATATCAGTCGTCTCTTTTCGGGCTAACCTCCCGGTACTCTAAAATAGATCTCATTATCTTACGTGGGCTCAAATTGGCAAATTATTTTAATTAGATCAGACATCTGGAGAGTCGTAACAGACTTTGATGATTATAAAGGATTTCGACCCGCTGACATTAAAGACAAATTTAATGTTACAATAGAACAAGAAGAAGTCTTGAAAAAAAAAAACAATTTTGCCCATGGCGTAATTTTTGCTGGAGTATAAACTCATCTCTAAAGAACTGTAGCTAGTTTCATTGATTGTAAAGAATCTGTACGTTTCACCCGGAAAACTTTGAGAGGACAGTTTGATCATGGGACAAGAATCACAACCCTCTAACTATATAACCCTCTTGCCGAACTAAATATGGAAGATAATGACACTAGTACTGACCATATTTCGATATTTGGAGCTACTTACACACATATTTTAAGTCGATGCTCGGAATTTTCCAAAGAAGAGGCTACACACCTCAAGAATTTCTTAGCTTCTGACTCAGTTAAAACCATGACATTTCTTCGAACTCTACCTCAATTTTTCGAAAACATTATTGATAATCTCATGTTAAAGGGTTATGTAACTTTCGCTGATGTGAATAAACAGCTTCTTGATATTCAAGCCAAGAAATCTTCTAATTCGAGTAACAATAGTGCATATTCAGTTAAAAATCAAAAGCCTCAGGAAGATAACAAAAAAGTGAAAGAATGCAACTGATGCAAATGAAGAAATAAGAAATTCAAAGGTCATGTGCATTCCGAATGTTGTCAACTAAAGGCTTAAAAAGTTACTTAAAATTAAATAGGCAAAGAAAACGCCAACTTAGCTTCATCAAACGAATCTAATGACAACAGAATTCAGCAACTTGACTGTGTAATTGAAAGAGCCTTCTTTTGTCAGTCTTCTTCCACACCATGAATACTCAATTCTGGTGCATCTTCTCACATGTCAATCTTCAAGGAAGATTTCTCAAAACTCTCCCCAAGAAATGGCACTGTCGAAATTGCGTCAGGATCTCTGATTCCAATCCAAAGTAATGGGAAAACAAAATTAAATCTTCGACTAAGTAATCAGCAGATGATTCCAGCTATATTTGACAAGATTACGTTTGTTCCTGGTCTTGGAAGCAGGTTTCTATAGAAATCAAGTTTGGAAATAGATGGATTTAAAATAATTTCTAGTAATGGGAATCGCCGTATTTTTAAAGAAGAGGAAGAATGGTTGTACGCTGAACTAAATGATTCAGGGAAATTTATTTTTAAGGTAAAAAATATAAAATCTGCTTTTGCCTATTACCTTGATGCACATGAATCTCTGGGTCACCCAGGAACTTCTGTCATGTCATTGATGCGAAAAATTGATTAATCTATTCCACATAAACCAGCATTATTTACATGCACAGCTCGTCTCCACTTCAAATCTAAACATAAAACTCCAAAATCCACATAGAAGTGAGCTTCTGAAGAAATTTATCTTTTTCATTCTGACTTATCTGGATAATTTTTTTCCTAGATCACTTGGCGGTAGAGAATACTAAATTAGTTATATTAACGATCATACTAAGTATGCATGGATATATTTCTTGTAGCAAAAATCTGATACAGCTAGTGTAATTAAACAATTTGTTTTTGTGATTAAAACTCAGTTTGATAAAACAATCAAAATACTTCAAACAGATAATTGTGGTGGATATGTAAATTGTGATGTCGAAAATTTTTTTATGGAAATAGGAATCGTCAATCAAAACTCTCCAGCATATTCAAATGAATCAAATGATACTCCTGAAATATTCAACCAGACGATTATCACCAAAGCACGCACAATGTTAATGGATTATAGAACAAATTTGTGGGCCGAATCAATATCAATGACAGTATTTCTATACAATCGACCCCCTCATCCAAGAGTTAATGGTCAAACTTCTTTAGAGGTTCTTACTGAACATACAGACACATCGATCAACCACCTCCGTCCTCTTGGTGCCAAAGCCTGTGTTCATATTCCTCAGAAAACAAGACCTTCTGGCTCGAAATTTATGCCCTTGGCTTTAGCATGTATTCTTGTAGGATACACTGATTAATCTAAAATATTCCGTATCTATATTGTATCGTAACGTTCTACTGTTATCTCAAGAAAAGTTGTATTTCCAAAGCCAAGTCCAGGGGAAGCCTTTTTACAACTGATTTATATAATCAAAATCCGTCGACTAAAACCTCAATTATTTCTAAAACTGTCTAACCGTCTACTTCACATCCGAGTAACAATTCTGTTGATCATTCTTCAAAAACAGAAGAAATTTTTCCTGATACTTATCCACTCTCCTCTCCAACGCCAGATATTTCAAAATACAAATCATCAATCTCTACTTCATACTTTGATATGCCTCGTGATTTTTCCGATTTATCTGCATCTCCACCTGATATAAAAATATCGACTCAACATCATAATCCTCAATAATTTTCTTCTATCTCAAATACTGATAAAAGTTGAAAAAGTGGAGGAGATGGAAAAGATCCTGAACAATATTAGAATCATGAGTTACATAAAGCTATCAATGAACCCTCTACATACAAACAAGCTATAGTATCTGATGATGCAGAATCTGGGAATGAAGCTATCGACGAAGATATGGATTCACTTCAGCGCAGTAAAACTTGGGAAATTGTTCCTCGACCAATTGATCGTGAAAGAAATTACTCTAGTTGGGATTTCAAAATTAAGCAAAAACCAGATTGGTCCATTGTAAAATACAAGGTTCGAGTTGTTGAAAAAAAAGTTCTCTTAAATTCCTGGCAAAAGGATGTAAAGTCTGCTTTTCTTTACGATAATTTACATCGTTACTTACTTATAGAGATTCCCGATGTATTCAAGAAATCTAAAAAAGTATGAAAGCTACGGAAGTGTATTTATGGATTGAAACAATCTCGATTTATCTGGTATTCAACCTTGATAAATACCTTGACCAAGTATGGATTTATTCCAACAAATTTTGACCCATGTATATTCGTACATAACAAATCTACTGTTTATTTTGCTGTTCACGTTAATGATATTTTGATCTCTGAATCTGATTTTGCAGTTCTAGAATGTACTCAACTACTTCACTCCGAACTCGAATATAAGGATCTTGACACTGCACACTGTATTTTTGGAATAAAAAATAGAAATCACTCTGCAAGGAATTTTATTAAGCCAAGATTTGTATTTTTTGAAAGTTCTCAAACGATTTTTTATGCTTGATTGTCATCTTATTGGTACTATTCTTAATAAAAATGATCATTATCAGAAGATAGCTACAGCAGATCAAATAGACAAAGTAAGTACATTTCAATCTCTTATTGGTTCATTGATGTATGGGTATATTGGCACACAACCTGGCTTCGCATTTGCGACAACATACCTTTCTCAATTCCCCTTTTATCCTGGTAAAGTAAACCTTTCTGCCGCCAGACGTGTTTTTTGATACCCTCAAGGAAAACTAAAAAAGAAACTATTTTTTCCTCGACCACACGATTCAACAGTTCATAGGTATGCAGATACATCATGAGAAAATAATATTGATGATCGTAA
>JAHYSP010000924.1:22129-33823 GCA_019455505.1 Pleochaeta shiraiana
TTCCATTTGCGACTTTTTGGATGCAAAGTCTATGTACTCATCCCCAAAGTGAAACGTGTACTGTCTCACAAGTTGGATGCTCGATCTGAAATTGAAATCTTTGTTGGCTATGATGGATCACATATCTTCAGAGTTTACATATCATCTCGACACACTATAATACGTTCTTCAGACGTCAGACGTCAGATTCGATGAAGATGGTCTGGTGACGACTCTAGAATCCCGAGAAGGTACCTAAGCTAGTACAAACGCTCGAGGTATGCTGGGGCTTACTTCCAACGTGTCGACCAAACGCAGATCACCGTTTCGGTCGATGTGTGCTTCTAATGCTAATGTTCCTGAGCTGGGTAGACTCGAGCCTGTCAACAAAATTGAGCAAAAAAACAGCTCCAAGAATTTTTAGTTGACACTTGAACATGCATCCATTGATACCTGATAAAAGTGGTACATTCTGTTCCCCTGAACAGACCCATTTTAATTGCATTAATGAAATGTAAATTTGGTGCCAATCTCGTGGAAATTTTCGTCTCTGAGCTTACATGTTCATAAATTGATATGCTCCAAATCAGTGGAAGCTGTGGGCAGACTCGACAAAACCCTATCAATTAACGGTCCTCAAGAGTACAATGACCGTTGAGATCCACTGCAGAAAAATAAAATACGATTATTTGCACAAACTCAACCAACCGCGGTTTGACAAGGTCATATACATTTTTACCTCACGTCTTATCCCTTCATTGATGGAGCAGATATATGATATCAGTTATTACGGGATGAATCCCTGATCATTATTTTGGCTATGCCAAAAATTATCTAAGCTTTATAGAGTTAAGTAGAGTATAATAGAAAAGAATAAAGCAGAGATCATCTAGATGGAGGATGATGATGAACGATGACAACCAATATCATTAAACTAGAGTGTCAGTCCTTCATTTATTCTGTTGACTTTCTCAATTAACTGAATTAACTGGCCTTGCTCTGTTCTTATTAACATTGATCCGGCGACATTAGTAAAGAGAACCACAGGAAGTGCCTTGCTGACTGGAGACCTGGGTTTTATCGAGAGTGGAAATAATTAAAGTGGATTAGCCACAGAATTAATCCTCAGAGTCTATCTATATTCCACCCAGAACCTTTAACATTGACGTGTGCATGTGATGCGATTCTTTTAAGTCGTTTCCTCTTGTGTTAACACACAATATACTGCTTGAAGGGTATCTTAAGTTCGAGAAATTTATCCACTCAGTTTCGTTGACAACGAAAATTTCCATTCTGGCTGGCTGAAGAGCTTGAGCTCCTTCCAGAATATACGTCAATGACGAATGATAGGCTTATGAGTTGCGAAGATGGAATAGTTGTGGATGATGATCTTGAGGAAGACGTAGATTACAGATTGGGGTCTAAGGGAAGACTCGAGGAAACTGATGATATGACTTGACAATGCGAGCTTGAAGACAAAAACATCGCTCAGCAGCTCGCATTATTCGATCGAAACTGGTTAGAATCCATTGAAGTTAGAAAACAAAGTTGAATCGCAGAAAAATAAAGGCAACTTTAAGTATTTTAATGCTTTAAATAACGATTTAGATAAATACCACTCTGACATACATTTCCTTATTCAACAAGGAAATAAATAACAATACTAATCAGCAGGCCATGCCAAAGACTTGGTCAAGTAGAAATAAGTTTAGCTCAACTATGTTCTAAGAGTAGCACTCAATAAATAGCTTGCCAGATCCTATAAAAATATACCACGTAGTATTAGAAATAATAAAAACTTCCTCCGTAATACTATTTCGTGATCTATCAAACATTTTTAGAAAAATCATATTCTAATAAGGGAACCCTTGAACCCCAAACCTTTTGAGTGATGATGCCACCACATTCTAAAATGATATTGACACTATATTTATAATTCTCCTTTCATAATTTCATACCGATCGATGGATAATAACCTAGATTTAAAAATCCTTTAAAAATACGGGATCATCGGCACATCTTATTTACAATCACTCTACCCCTTATATATTTGAGTAGTATTCATTCGCCTTACTAATTTTTAACCTCGCAATTTTTTAATTTTTTTTTTTTTTTGGTTTAAATAATGATGTTACAAAGTTATCACTTAAAAACAACCATGTCGATATTTTTGAATCAATTAAAAAATATTTCCCCAATTATTGTATTTCATGATAAACTTTGGTGTTTATATATTGGGGAATATCTAGTGTTCCCATGCATGATTTACCGGATATAGAGGCGCCATAATTTGTCTTCAAATATTTTATGGATAGTCTTTTTTTCATTTGAGATCTTCACAAGACTTCATGTGTTTATGAAGCGTAATATCATTTTTGATCTCATCTACTTTCTCATCTTGGGATAACTACGCTACAGAATTCGTTGCCCTGGTAATGAATGTTTATTTAGATTATTTGAAGTTCAGAGAGTGACTTTGCTATCTGTGCCCTAATTGAGTACGGCACATCCAGAAAAGTACAAAGTAAACAGAGCTAGCGTTGCTGGCAATTTTTATATAGTTTCTAATCATCCTCCCCTATATTTTTATTCATGTTCTATAAGTATTCAGTTGATATACACTAACTTAATTCCTCAGTCTTGAAGCTAATTAAAAATCATTTGCTCTTACCTTATTCTCGACTTCCCCTCCTTAATCGTTTATATTCCACATATATCCTGTCACTAACGCTTAGTTTTTAGTCTTCATTTGAATGAAAACGGCTCTGTGGGCATTATGGAACTTAAATTCGTTAGGCCCAAGGGAAGGTGAGTTGGGGCTTTAAACAGAAACAATGAGGTCGGATTAGCTGTAAAGTGGAGACTAATTGCAGAGAGCTCAAACAATTGAGAATTATCAGATTTCGAACATACGATAGGAGAGGCGGGGGATATTCCAAGAAAACTGAGATCATGTGGACCACGGATTGGTGGCCTCTGCCACGGTCATGGACATTACAGGAGGAATCGTTCTTTACTCGTAATCACTGCAACTTACGTAGAAGAGAATTAGATGCTAACTGGCTGTTGGATTATGCAATTTTTCTTTTATCATACACACGTGATGGTGTAACAATTGTCTTCTATCCTTTCTAGCATCCCGCGGTAGCATAATACAAATAGATATTTAGTAATTGAATTTCCTACTAATGATTGCACGTTGGGAAAGTCACTCCTGCTTTTAATCTATTTCTTTGGCTTTCTTATTATTTTTTATTGTTTTTTTAAAAGTTTTCATATTGTGTCGTGATAATTTGAATATGAATAAATAACACCCTAGAAAACTTCTATCTCCAAGGATGAAACTGTTTCTCGAATTTTGGTGACTGTTTTGAACTCGCATAGCTTAGGTCACTTGTGGGACGCACAGACTCAATGTTTTTTTCTAGACCCATTAAGGGGCGTTGAAGCGAGATGAGTGGCTCAACCACAATCAACTATCCTCATTTCCCATAGACCGACATACTAACCATGTCTAACTTATCACAAAATTAAGCTACTATTACCCGTTTCCCAAATTTTTGAATATAGTTTTTAGATATTTAGGCTCTTACAACGATACCGACTGTACTTCCTACGTTTAATGGCTATTTCATTTAAAAGAAGTTGTGCACAATGGGGGAAAGGTCTCGAATTATTTTACAATAGTTTTAAAAACTCCGAGAAACAGACAAATTCAAATAGTATTATATTTTTGCACGGCCTTTTTGGATCTCTCAAGAATAATCGGGGAATCAGTAGGTAAGCTCCACCTTGATACTATGAGTTCTAAACACTTTTCTGATTACATAAAATTAGACTTTTATTACGGGATTTAGGGAGGCCAATATTCACACTAGCAAGTAGACTCGTTAATCACTGACGGAGAAACCTTGCTAAGCACTTTTTGTAACTTATGGGTCACATCATAGGATCTTAGAAATCATGGCGAATCACCTCAGGATTCGAAACACGATTACCTTTCCATGGCAGATGATCTAGGACGCTTTATGTCCACACATAGCATAGAAAACCCAACGCTTATAGGGCACTCAATGGGTGCCAAAGTAGCAATGGTATTTGCGCTTAAATACCCTTCACTCATAAAGGATATTATATCCGTAGATAATGCGCCTGCTAGAACCGAATCTGATAGTAATCTTGAAAAATGTATTGAAGGAATGAAATTTGTTCAGAATAAAAAATTGAAGAGGCTAGATGAAGCAGAAAGAGCTATGGAGGATTTCGTACCGGTACGTTTGCATGTACCAATTCTAGATCAACTTTTAATTTAAATTTGCCACAGTCTCTCCAAGTTCGACAGTTTCTATGTGGTAACCTCTTTCGTAGCACCGATTCATATTTGGAGTTTAAGTTCCCTCTCGAGACTCTTCAACGCAGCTTAAATGACCTCCGTGATTTCCCTCTTCATGATCCGGAGTTACATATGTTTGACAAGCCTTCCCTTTTTATAAGAGGCACAAAAAGTAGGTACATCACCCAAGAATTGATTCCTGACATCAAAAAGTTTTTCCCAAAATACAAATTGGTAGATGTAGAAGCTGGACACTGGGTAATCTCCGAAAACCCAGAAGCATTTAGACGAGGTATGTGACTGTTTATAAACTCTCTAGAAAAATGTGTGTAACGTTTTATCTTGATTGCTAACATCGGATTTAAAGCCGTGGTAAAATTCCTGGATCCTAAGAACTAGTCTAGTAGTTATCGGACTCAAGATTCATTTAATCAATATCCGAAAAGAATAAAAATAAAGATAAACAACAATACAAATTACTTGCTACAGAAAACTCGCATTGAAAAAATGCTTTCGTTTAATTCCTCATAAAATTAATACAACTGACAAGACCCATTCTACAGTGACAAATCTTCCTTGATTTCTATTATAAATACACCCTACAAGCATGGTAGAGTTTGAAAGGAGAATCTCAGGTCCTGTAATTCATCTTGTTAATGGTTCTTAATGTAGAGGCTCAGAAATATCAGTATCAGTACCTTTGGGGAATAACAATCCAATTTTGCACATCTACCTACAATCAATGGGTACCGAGCGTGGCGCGCATACCTATGACTCGAACCTCAGGAGGGCCTACTACTAAATTATTCAGTCCCCGTTCATTCATCCAAATTATTTTCTTTACACTTCCAACTTTTCTTTTCACATCTTTCCTCAACAACCAACAAAAAATGAATCCCGTCACCTGAATCTTTACAACAGCGAAAGCCATCCTGCAGGAATCAAATGGGTTATCAGAAAAGTTACAAGTGGACTCACAGGTCTCCATTTATCGAAAATTGAATAACAATATGATATGATTGCATCGCTAATCCAACCTAAAGCGGCATAATAAATTGTAACCAATGAGTATAATCGACCGAGGTTACCCCCCAAACGAAGACTAATAACCTCACTTCATGGCATTCGTTTATCAAGAATTACCTACCTGACTTTTTGGGACGATAGTCTTCAACTCTACATTACTTCTTTAAAATGCTTGTACGGATGATAACATTAAGGCTTGGAATATGAAATAAGTATGGGTCCTCTTCGTCTAATACGGTGAACTAAAAGTCGTTTCGTCGTTAGCAATACTTATATGTAAGAGTGGTAAGATTCGATTCGTCAACTTGGCCGCTGAGAGAGACCCATACAGGTTTCTTATTGCGAGCTACTGTACAACAGTACCTTAATTTAAACAAACAAAGCTATTCTTAATTGAACAGATTGATATTTATTAATCCTAACAAAAAAATAGTAAAAGGCATGTTATATTTTCGGCACCTCTCTTCCTTGGATTTTACGAGTGTTTTGACGGTATCAATTTTCTAATCTTCCGCGCTTTTTTCAATAAGTGTTACTATTTCCTAACCTTCTTGCATGTAATTATTATGCTTGATTGAGTCTCGGTAGCTTTTTGATTCTAGTAACATGTATCCAATGGACTGTAAGTAAACATTCTACTAGAATATTATTATATTTATTTCTGATATGGGGAGGCCAGTAAAAGATAATAGCATTATCGAAGACAATTTATTGCTTTTAGTTTAACACTGGAATAAAGATAAAGTTCATGATTTGGCGAATATCTTTTGGGCTTTTGATAATTTCAACTTGGGTTCGTAGAAGCCAATGTCGATAATATCATTCATTTACCCGCTCGTTATCAACAAAATCAGATCAAAACTACCCTATTCAGTCAAGTGCCCATGAAAAACCTCATTCATCTTTATCTCCAACGAAGGGGGCTTTGAACTACTGTTGTCAAGAAAATTACGTTTGCAAGGAAAGATAGGTAACAAAGGTATACCGGGAGAAAAAAACGTGAAGAGGAAATTGATGGGCTACTGTATCAATCCAAAAAATGCGTAAAAGACGCTACACGTGCTCAAAAAAAAAATTAGAGATTCTTGAGCAAAAATTGTTCGCAATGGTCACAAAAAATCCTCGAAAACTGTCGTCATTAGCCAAACAGCAACAAATATCAACAATCTAACTAAAACTGCTTCAGGATTCGCATTGCGCACAAAAGACAAAGAAGCCAGAAATCGCCTACTCGTCGCATTGATAAAATTAAATAACCGGGTATGAATCTAGAGCCTTCCTCAGAGCTTGTAACCTACCGGACTGGCATGATCTCAGTAGTAGTTTGAACTCTTGGCGGTTGTATCCAGATGACTGCTGAAATATTAGCCGAAGAAATACAACCAATCATTAACTCCATTAAGGTCAGACCTTACGAAAAGTGCCGAATAAGACTCCCAAATTATTCCTGACTCGCACTGTTCCATAAAGATTCTAGACACCGCCTTGGCTTCCAAAATTATGTTCAGCATACCTCTGCTATATTCATTGTGAAGTCGATAACAGACTGCGAACAATGAGGCACAAAAAAATACTAGAGAACTATCGGCGATACAATTGTTCTCTCATTTATTCTTGACTTGTGACAAATGATGGATTTTGATAAATGGTGAAACGTTACTTAACGTGTAAAAAACACCAAACGATCAAGCAGCTATTTTGATGTTGATAATTTGAAGATATCCTCCTTTTCAGTTTAATTCGGAAGCTTTAACTCAATTTAATGAGCCTGACAATTCAAGGTCACTAATCCATACGTATGGGGAAAGGAGAAAAGCGGGTGGATGAAACAGCATAATCTCACCTGCTCCATTTTTAGTGAGAATACTCATCTAGCTTGAAACAACCCAGATCTTGCATTAATAAACGTGATCGACGCTTGGGCTTTGGTAGATTGAAGTAATTCCATGACTAGTGTGCAGTTTCTGATAAGATAATAGATCACAGATAGTGATCAGAAGATTGAATCAATATAACCACCGACTTGGGTGGCAAGAGATAATCTTCCAAAGTTGACTCGAACCGTCGCAAGATAAATCTCGCCACATCTCCTTGTGGACACAAAAGATGAATTTGAAAAGAACGCTCAAGAACTATGCTTGCTCCTTTCTAATGTCATTAAAGCGTCGAGGACTCCCAGTCATGGCATCGGAAGATCTACATCCTAATGGACCTCAAGCTATAAAATTGCTTATTTTAAGTACTGAGCAGCAACAACATCAACACAAGCCAAATATACGAAAAACCTGAAGGATATCGGTGCATCATTCAAACGTGAACACTGGAAACAGAAACTTGAGTTGATGTCCTCACTATCGGAGATCTACAAACTAATGTACTGGCCCAACTTCTGTCAATCAGTAACATCCTCCCCATGACATACACTGTAGGCTGCAATATTGAGTATATTAGCACTACAATAGGAGCAGATATTATCACTATAAAATTACTGAGAACATGATGAGATACCATATCACTACACGTCACATAACTTTTCTGCCCTTGTATTTGGCTCGGCATTCATCCAAGATGTCTCAAACTTGACGAGGTAGTTCTATTACAGAAATAGAGACGAGATTCTTCTACAGTTAAGAATTGAAACCCTAGAGCAATTCTATCATATCTTGCAAAAAGTTTGGAAAGGGCTATCGCTTGGATGTCAAACATGGCTGTAACCTGCGATACAGTTGGCGACCATTAGTTTGGTGCGCTAATAAAATGCTCCATAATCAATCGACTTTGTCTCCTATCTAGTGAAAGAAATTATAGAATCCAACACACAAAGATGGGCGGAAACTTTCGTGACATCGAGCGTACAAGGAGCCTTTGGTGCTGTCCTACGCAATACACTGATCTTGCGAATGACATTACAAAACTGGATGCAGGATATACCTGAGTGGATCACCATATTTCTCAAAAATTGACATGTGCAGGTTTATTTTTCTGGATGAGTCACATTTTAACGAGAGGTGGTATGCGATGTGCCGTAGAGATCATTAATCTTATCCCTTTTGTTCCAATAGTATATATCTGAGCATTGGAGGGAATTGAACTCTTCTGGCATCGATAGTAAACATCCAAGATGATTGCCACCCCATTTGAACCTGTGAGACAACACGCCCCAATATAAGTATACTGGAATAAAAATCATTTTATCGGTTTTCCAAATGCCCCGAAATTCAAATGACTATTATGAAGCGGATATTTATTCAATTTTCCTTAGCAGAAGCTGCAAAACTACCCCCAAAACCTACATACCTCAGAAGCTCAGACACAGAAAAATCAGAGATAAAATGATATGTAACTGAATGAGGTCAATCCTATTTATAGATATCTGCAACTATTTTGATAGATTACCAGAGGGACACGGAATATAACCCTGGTGATTTACACTTCAACTTGAAGGAGTGACTTTTCACCAAGATCAAGGAACTCTTCGTTGAGAAGTGTATGATTCAGAAATTAAGGGGACTTACAAGAAATTTTTTTGCACTCAAATCTTTGAGAAATGAATAAAATATTTATGCACTGTTGGACAACTAATTTGCAGTCTTGGAACTCCAGGCTGCCATGCTAATCGGAAGTGGAAAATGAAGAAGCAGATGTTGTAACAGGCATTAGGCCTAATAGATATTAGGCTAAGGCTTAACCTTACTAAATAATTTTTTAACAAACATAATTTTTATAAATTTGCCTAAATATTCTGTTTGTGACGACGAAAATACCGTTCTAGGGGGCTACAACTGAATACCTGTCCATGGTGCCTCCATCTAATCTGAGGGTTAAATATTTTTTCAGAGCTAAGATTAAGTTTATTTGTTATGGATGGTACTTTTGTTATTTGGTGAGTCTACTGGTCATAGGGAGGAGTAAAGTATTTTTGGTCAGAAACCTGGGCTGCAGCAATTTTATGATTAGGGAAATTTGACGAAATGCAAACATCACACTCGAACACGCTTTAATAAGGGTGAAAGCTCATGAAGGCTTGTGTAAACCAACAAATCATAACCCACGGCCCATCGAATTTAACTCTAAAATTTCTCAGCTCGTGGCTCATCTAATCTCCCTCGGAAAAATTACTTAAGAATATCCTTTCTCTAACGTCTCATGGAATCTCCACCAATCGAAAAAGCTTTCAACATACTTCTTGTTACTGCGTCATAGTATGAAGAATTGGGCAGAAGCTCGGCCTCACTTTCGACCTCACCTCGGCTACGACACCATCGACTCTTAATTTCGACGAATCAACGGGGACATAAGCTGTTAATGTCACCTAGACATCAAAAAAAGAAGATTTCCAACGAAGGCTGGAGTATATGAGCCTTGATTTTGAGTTGCAGATTCGAATTTTCTACTATTCTGGAATTTGGGGATTGGAGCCATGCTTGGTGGGGAGAAAGGTGTGGGACAAGGCTCTGTTAATAGAGGGAAATTTTGGTAAACAGGACTGGAAATATTATAATTGAGGATTTAAGGTAAATAACAGCTGAGAGGTCCCAAGCTCTCAATGAGGAAAACGACTCTCGAAAAAATAAAGGTAGATACTAAACTTGGACTTTGATGGGGACTAGAAGAAAAACCTGTAAAGTTTTGTGATGTACATTCATCACTGCTGGATGTGTGGAGATGAAAAGAAATTTACCATGGAAAACAACATGGCGGAGTGATGGAGTATGAAAAGTGTCTTATCTCTTCATTGGATTTATTTTACTTTGTTAAATATTCAATTACAGCTACTTTGGTAGTGTTTTGACTCAAACGAGTTGAGCTTTGCGTCCCAGGCGTAATCTTAGCCGGTTTCACCGATCCTACAGATTAGACTTAAGGCTTCATTTCATCCTAGGATTTTTTAAAAAAGAATTAATGCTGTTGTTCTATTAAGCTAAGACCAGGATGAGGTATTCAGATATCAGCTATCTTCCATGGGAAAAGTTGCAGCTTGCAGCGATCATCTTATTTTCATCGATATTCCAACTTATAGCTATAAATTTACTTTCATCATGATTCGCAGCAGCACTGTAAAAGCTCATCTCTTGAATTAAACTTCATTTCTTTTTAAAGCCTTGTTTCAGTCTCGGAAAAATGCCGGACCACTCTCATTGGGATATATTTCATATCACGAGAGTACAGAATCCATCTATAAACTAACTTCTATTTTATCGTATTTGATTGGGAAACTGAGCCATGAAACTTAGATCTCAACAGAATAGTCATCGCACGAATCAACAATTTGACTTATCCATGACTGTGAAAACCCCCTTGAGATCAAAGCTCTCAATGCATGAAGTACGGTAGGGTGACAAAAAAAATAACACTTCGAAAATTTTCCAATATTACTTAACTACAATACAACGACTAGAAGAGATATTTGGACATCAAATAGCACGTTATAAAGCGAGAGAGAAGTTCTTTCATTCCAATAAATCAAAATTTGTGTTCACGTGAAAACTCTTGATAGAACCTAGACTCAGGTATGGGTATCAATTTTTGGACAGTTTGAGTGGCTATTACTTTTTATGAGGTGTTTTTTTTATTTTTATTTTTTTCTTTATGGTATAAGCAGTTAAGTTTACAAGTATTCCTAAGGTCAATTTTGAGGGCATATTTACTAATAAATTCTAGCGTAAAATTCAAGCTAGAGAAATCAGGTTATTGGAATGTGGAAATTGTTAAAGCTTAAGCGGTTGGGCTTCTGAATAATATCACCTAAGGTAGCGAGTAGGAATATTGAAGAGTCTGTCAACTATAATGGAGAGTTGTTAATTACTCCCATATAAGATACAGAGTGCTATATATACTAATTATTACAAATAAGTGATTACACGACTAATTGCTTACGGTTAATAATGGGTGGCTGGTCAATTTGTGAATAATCATGGTCGTGGTAGACAAGGGTTCAGACTTTCTAACCATCCATTACCATGATGATCTTCATTACCAAATAGCACTAATTTCAACACAGGTATCTATTTAAATGAGAGAATCTGGACTATTTCACTTTTGATCGATCTATTCAAGTACTGTGAAGCTTCCTAGATATTCAATTTCTATGAATCTATTTTAAATTCGTCACAATGAATCAAAATCTCTCCAAATTTGAGCATAAAGTCACCCTTCTTCAACAAGCCAATCTTTTTCCTACGGACGTTTCTAAGGTTTTGAACCGATTTTTTGTATTTGTTAATAATAATGTCAGAAGAATTCACCAAAAAAAAGTCACATTATCTCCAGAATTAGGAGTAAAAAGAGGCGCAATATCAAAATTAAGTCAGAGAGACGTTAGGGCACTTAGAAGAGACATTTCTAGGAGCCCTAAG
>JAHYSP010000927.1:6615-19563 GCA_019455505.1 Pleochaeta shiraiana
CCAGAGAATGTTTTAATTGAAGAATCTCACAAATGGATCACTTAAATACCACCCAAATCTTAGTAAATATCTTCACTTTAGATGAAACTACTAAAGTGATAGATATTTATGCACACCCATAGATTGAACCAGTCACTAGAGTGTTATCCAAACCTGCTCGGCTCAGTGGAAAAAGCAAATTTGGTGCGTCTTATCGCACATAGATTGCTTCATTTTAAAAATAAATGGCCCCTAAGACTGCATTCCGTCTGTTAGATGATTCTGGATGGGCTTACCACATTAATCTACAAAAGAAGGATACAAACTGAAAGCGATATTTCAGATTTCACTCAATAAGAGGCTGTTCTCGCGCGCCATCTAGTGGTAAAAATATGGAACGAATGTGCACCTGGAAAAGCTGCGTCAAGCACACTTCAAGAATCGAAACTGGATTTGTGTCAGGAGTGACAAGTAAAAATTGGGTCTTGAACGGGACTAGGACTGAATGGTTCAGACTAAGTGTTGAGGATATGGCATGTTGTCTACTAGCTATCGTACGGTTCCTCAGAGGGTATTGGCCTTAACATTAAATGTGGGGCGTAACAACGGTTACCGTGATTATTTATACACAGGATATGGAATGCATTGCGACTGCTTTTAACAATTAATTTATTTGTGCATAACTTTTTTATCAATCATTATTTCGATCACTGATAATTGAATCTTTATTGAATACTATCATCGTTGAATACAATCCTTCTTTTCACTGCAATCTCACAACCTTTAGCACTAAATATGATAGTCTACATTTTACACGAGATAGATGCACAATCACTCGGCCAAAAAGTCAGACCAGAATCATAGAACACTATGCAATAGCTTGTGCTTATATACATATTATGCAACAATCAATCCTAACAGTTAGACTCTATCGGTCGGAAAGTTGATTTTACCCAGCTCATCTTTTTCGTGCCGGGGCTCTAAGCGAATAAAATTTACAAATAATTTTGAGTGCAGGTAAACGCGAATTCGATAAAGTGAGTAGAATTAAAGCTATAATGTACAAAGCAAGAGTATCTTTCAATTTCACTCTGACCATACTTGAAAGAACTTCGCCTAGCTTAAGTCCCTCAACTCACAGTCGCTCAGGCCACGCCAGTCAAGTCTACTGTCGCCACCCCTAGCCAATATCAGTCAGACCTCGGAGACAACTCCCACTCCTACCTCTGCTCAAATTAATGTCTTTAACTGTTAGTGGATGAGGATTAAAGAAAGATTTCACGTTCTCTCGCGTTCTATCGCATACATGATATAGGAATCGATTTCGTGCTTATGCAAGGGCAATAGTGATCCTGATAGACAAAATCATATCCTGGATTCCATGACCAAATTCCTCACTGAGGGATAAGCTTCAAGCCAAGATTCAACACAAACTCAAGAAGCCTGATAAAGTTAACAGCTCTGAAGTTTTTTTCATGCTCAATTCAGCCAGGACTGCTGTTGGCTGAATGTTAGTGGAGTAAATTTTCTCAATGTCTACAAAGCTCTCAAAATTATCTGAGTTCCCCTTTCACTATTAAATTGAAAGCTATCTCCAAAAATTATCGCTATGAGAAACTTCAATTCAGCTCACTGGGATAAGCAACCGAATGCACTAGGCTCTTACTGGAACTGGGAAGAAATTCAGAGCTGGGCAGGGGGAAATAACCTGATCCGCACATTTAATATTAAACCAACTCATCTGGCAAGAAAACCCTGGACTGGGTATTGTTCAATCTAGAAGAAACAAGTGCTTGCGTTGAATGAAGTGTGTGCATAAAAAGTGACTGAATATTAGTATACCGCCATCGGGTTCGAAGTGACCACTTCGATAACTCAAAGACAAGCTCCCACTTTACTTCCGGACAATTTACCTCTGGATTTAACATCTAATAGCACTAGAATCAGCTAAACACATGGATCGATACCCTCGTAGTATATGTTGGACTCTGACAGATGCTTCAGAGATGTATGGATAAAGTAACTCTGATGATATCGATATAATGGCACCTTGGTGGAATCCAGGGTGAAAAGGAGTACACCTAAAATATCAAGTGGATATCATAGATGGTGAAAATACNCAATCACCTCCTGTTAAACATGAAGGACGTCTATCTTCCAACTAGGCCGAGCGTGCAATAATTCTACCAGACTTACTACTAGCACGGCCCTCAGAATTGGATGGCCTTCCATCTTTTACCAGATCAACTGAAGCTAGAATTCGATGGAAGGAGGAAATTACAGTGAAATAAGTACGCGAATGTGCCATAGTTTGAGATAATTCATGTGCTGATACGGATAGGATGAAATATCTGTATAGTAGATACTGGTAGCATTTTGGGACTCAATAGGGTCACACGTCATCAAGCTCTCCCAATTATTTCTTCAGTTTGAAAATCACCCATCTTTTTTTCAAGCTACTAGAAGTGGCATTTCTTCCTAAAACTGGAAGATATCCATAAAGCGCTAAGAGATGGAGACCAACCGATCTTCTTTCATGTCTCAGACAAGGCTTGGAGAGAATAAAAGCCAAAAGATTGTCACAGCTTTCTATTAATTTAAATGTAGTAGGACACTAACTGCTTGTGCCGTTATCAAAGCTCTCGGCAACTGATCTCGTACCTTTTGTCGTATTTGATATGGAAAAAGCTTGATCTCATGGTTGTGTATCAACATTTATGACACTGGATGTCCAAGGGGCCTTTGATGCAGTACTTCATAACCAACTGTTATGGTGCAATAATGACCAGGGATGGCCAGATTCTATACTTCGTTGCAAAAATTCTTTTTTAAAAAGCAGAAACTTTCAATATACTAAGGATATGTGACAAGTTAGAGAAAACTGATCGGTAGGGCCCCGAAAAAAATATCAATCTCACCACTACTGTTTTTTTTTTTTTTTACATATTGCTTAACCCATGTGCGGTATCAAAACTGGAGCGCACTTCAGTTATGCTGATGACATCAGTATTAGTATTCTTGGTTAAGGACGCACAAAAAAGAGTCTGCGGGGTATGATGTACTCGGAAGTGAATATTTTTCCCGAATTGAGTTTACATAATGCAGTTTCTTTTGATTTTGACAATTCAGAGTTCATACATTTTACCGGTAGACATCAGGGTGAAGAAGTTGATATTCAATGCAATGGGAGAAGTATAAAGCCAACATAGCGTATTTGTTAGCTTGGAATGCTTCTAGATACACAAATTTTATTCAAGCATAGTTTTGGAACTTGGTGTGGAAAACCACTCAAGTTGGCACAAAATATGCGGCTATTGAGCCCAGTGAGATGAGTGGCAACTCCAGTACCTCGTGTAACGGCGATAGGTACGTGTATTGTCTGAGTAGGGACCCATGGTGCGGACATGTGGTGGCCTAGAGTGGTACGACCGACTACAAATGGAACTACCAGTCCATAAAAAACATACTTTTGGAAATTTATAGATAAGGCTATACTTTTTTGCTCTGAGATCTGGACCTCCAGTTTGAAAAATGACCCCGAAATTGATCCTACACTGGAGAGGGAGTATTCCACTGGTTAAGATTCTGCCCGAAAGAAATCTTCATGAATTAGCTGCTGGGATTTACTCTCCTAACCATTGTCACTAAATTTGAATTCGAGCAATTGTATGTTTTCTAACGTAGGCGCTCAGAATTACAAACCAATCACAAAAACTAAGAGACGACCTGAGACACAATTGACATGTTTCCAACGAGCACTACTGAAGCTGATACGTGTAGAAGCCGTAGAACCACTTATAGTTCCAGAATATACTAAGAAGTATGGGACAAAGGAAGATACGAAAAATGACGAAACATTCGAATAGTTTTGTTGTTCACTGTACTTCTGGAGTTGCTAGATTCTACTATCTGTTGCTAGAGTGTCAATAAAAACAGATAGTGTAATGGTAAACTTGATGCGAAAGAGTAGGCGCACATCTGTAGGTGTGATGCCTTCCGGCTTCAGCTACTTCCCGCCATATGGGTGCTGGACTTCTTTACTGTCTCAGGCTTAATTAATAGAGGTAATGAGATTTTAAGGTAGAGTCTCTATAATTGTGCCATGAAATCCGCAAACTTACTGATATTAGGTCCAAGATATAGACTAATCATTGAATGAGCAACTCACGGGCCAATTCTGACATATACTTACTTAATCCTGCTTCCCGAATGAACTTCTCATCAGACTAGACTTTGTACATTTGTCTTTTTCCAGAATTTAATTCAATGTTTTTAAAATTATTGGTATTCCTGCTTAAATTGTACCCTGATACTCAACTAAAAATTGGCGATTATTTTGGATTGGACTGCTTAACAGAGAATACTGTCACAAAATCTTGTATTTATAGTGTAGATTTATATCTTTTTCTTTATCTAGACCTAAATTCCTATCCTTTAAGTTATGTCTTTCGATGACTATCAAACTAACTAGAGAGAGAGAGAACTAAGTTTCCGCTTCTCATCGTACTCATTTATGGGTTTAAAAGTACCAGTTGTTGTGTTGATATTTCTGATGATAATACCCAATGGTCATACCATGGATACTCTTCTCTTCTTTCTTTTCTTGGCTTGTCAATTGTAATATTTGTTTTATATCTTGCTTCATTATCAGAACTGATTTTGCTTTTTAGAGTTGGATAAATTCCTTCTTTTCTGATTTCTGAAGGAAGTTTAACTTTACTTTATTTGATTATATTTAAGATTCTCATACTCCGTGGATGATTTTTTTTTTTTTTTTCCTCATTGAATTCTGAGGTTAATTTTCTTACAATTTTTTATTTTCATTTGATACTAAAAAACATTTCTGCTTCAAGATTATCTCACTGCAGTTAGTAGAATTTATTTATCACTAGAATAGGTTCATCATGGGAGGTTTTTGGGGTGATGACTCATTCTCAAAAAATTAAAGGTCTTGTGTGATAATGACTTTAATTTATCCTGGGTTCCACATTACAAATTTATTTCCCCCTTCATATCCGATAAGATTCTCGATTACAGATCTATCTCTCAGATTTAGTTATTTTGGTGGTACATTTGTATCTTTTGGTGGATAAAGAATTTACATTCTAGAGGTTACAGATTTAAGAGATTAGGTCCTATCTCATACGACGTGTCTAAAGGATTTTTCCATTGTAATACTTTTCTTGGTTTTCTAGTAAGGAGATATCGGAACAATCTTATAAACTCTCTTCATATATTCTCGGGAATTTTGGCTTGATATCTTATAGCTCGTGAATAGTTGTTATTGATACCTCCTAATCTTTCAGATCTTCCATTAAGTGTTAAAGTAATTGGGGCCAAAGAAAGCAATACAACCTCTATTTATGCATCTTAAAATCACAGTTGTATTTCCAATTGATTTAATCTTATAACCATCTTTTGTAGAGCAGACTACTTCTTTATCTTCTGACACGCTTTGTAGGAATTACAGATATGTTATTTTGCATCTGAATCAGGCATAATAGAAGAATGAAAGGATTCATTGAACTAGATAGCTTGCCTGTTAAAGCACCAGTATAGGGATTTTGTATTTGTCATTGTGATCGAGCTCTTCCTCTGAAAATTGCCCCTTTATTATTTATTCCTTTCACAAATTTAGGATTTGGATACCATTTTAGTTTTGAGGTTGTTGGATTCAGATACAAACAATTGTTTCAGCCTATATTATATGGTTCTGCCACAGGCACAACGTCCTCTTTTCCTACTTTCTTCCAGGTTTGAGAGCTTACTTTTGTCTCTTTAAGACCCCTTTTTGATTCTGATTATCATTTAACCTTGTTCTGTTTGGACCCTTACAGAGTTGCAGTAGCACTTCTGATACCACTCTTGAATGTGTTACTGCAATCCTAACACATTGTTTACTGATTCAGATGCTTCTTCACTTTATCCAGTAAATTGTAAATATCTACAGAAATATTTTCTTCCTTTGCACTGGTAAGTTTTTCCATAAAATTTTCTTATTTGAAGGAAATTCTAGGGTAAAAAGGTGTAAGATCTGGAAAATATATTCACAAGACCTTAAAAATTGCGTCCAGCTGGGGATGCTTTTGCAACCAGATCTTTGATTCTATTCAGAACTTCAAATTACTTGTTCTGGGATTCATCGAGGAAAGCAGCGTTCAGTATTTATTTTTTATCTCTGAGGATTATATCTCTTTTCATTACTTTTGGAAATAGGACAAATGTTTTGAAGAATAAAACTATTTGTCCAGGTGGCAATTGCTCATGATCTTTCATTTGAGCTACAAAATAATTGAGACTTTTCTGACTGATAAGTTCTCTGATGTAGTTTGAGAGAATCCGGTATCCCTGCTCTTAAAGACGAGTGATCTTGTTTAGTTGAAAATTGAAACAAATTTTTAAACCATATGACAATTGTTTTGGTTTGATTTCATTTCATTTAACGTCTGCGGGGATTTATCTTACTACAGTCACCCGAATGTCTCCCAGAGGGCGTAGGAAAAGCTGTATAAAACATTTAGAATACACTCCATAACACAAACAGCAAAGCCTAATTAGAGCCCAGATTTTCCCAATATACGCTCCATGCTAGTTATATCGGGTTAAATAGGTATGAGCTTATTCGCCATAACACTAAGGCCATGAGTTGAGGAATAAAACCATATGATAAAACTTATTGGGAAACCCCCATATGGAGAGGAAGCCCCAGACATTCCTTCTGTACTCTTACACGAAGAGCAGCTGCAGTCTCCCCAAAATAAGACCATGTATGAATCTAACTTACCACTCCTAGAAAGTTCAACCAGCACCAGACCACTTGCGCCAACAGTTTACTTACATTAGGGCTTTTGTGATTAAACATAGAGAGAGCTCTTCCCTCAGTATTTCCTGAGACAGTTGTTGGAGTGCTTCACCGAAGGGTTGCTAAGGAGATATGACGTAGAGACGAAGCCAGCTAGATCCCACAGGGATAGACGGGGATCCTGAAGGGGAGAATTGCCTCTCTACTTGACTTCTTTCTGACGAGAAAAGGAGTTCTCAGGCACCACCACCAGTAGCTACAGAGTAGGACTTGACGCCCTATGTGACATTTAATACTTAAATATTGAGCCGGAATGGGACTCAAAAAGAAAAAAAAAATAAACAAGTTTTGTCACATGCGCTTGCTAGTCGTAGTATCGGTCGGTGTTTTTTTTTTTTTTTCGAATCAATTTTACAGGAGCGCGATTGTGTGTCGCGTCTGCTTAATTTGGCAAATACTTCTATTTGGAACCACGATCTTCAATATTTAATTTCCCTGAGTACTCTTCATTATTTTTGCATCTAAATAGTTTTAGCTATTAAACAAAAATGCAGTCACAAGCTAAGTTTTGCTCGAAATGCTGCTCCATACGCGCTATTGAGTGTTTCCCCGTACATAGGCAAGGCAAGAAAAATATTACCTGCTTGCGGGATTAAAAGATGCAACCATTAGCACTTCTAAGTCAATAAGATAACTTTATTAATGAGCATAACTCTTCTAATCGCCCGATATTTATTGTGTGTCAAAGATAAGGATGTTGCTATAGTAGCTTCGAAATAGTCTCAAACTGACATACTTGACTTCAAGCATACCTTTGATTTAGACAAACTGCCTGTAACCTTTGAGCCTTCTCTGAATTTAGCGGAAAAAGATATTTCTAACCAAATGACTGTGGGGCAATCAATTTATACCTCAATTTTTGAGATGTATGTGGACATTTGGCGGCTTTCGATTGAGTTGTAAAATAGTCAGTTGCTCTTCTGATCAAACATACTATCAATGGCAACTATTCAGCAAAAATCTTGACGACGGAGCGATGACCAATTTCTTTCCCCCATAATTCAATTAGGATAATTAGGTAGTAAGTATAAACAAAAAATGTTCACGATCTCCAATACCGGGCTTGTAGATTTTACATTGATGATTCTATTGCTATCCTTGCATCAAAATCCTATGAAATCACGATAGACGCAACATTTGGGACAAATAATGCAGGAATGAATTTATTTGCTAAGCTTTCAGAGCTACATGGGACCGGAACCCCACTTACATACCTATTTGTAGAAAGATTTAGATCAAATTAATCCACATTATCTGGAAATCTGACACGGGTTCTAGTCAAATTCTTTGAAAACTTGCGGCTCCGAGGGTTTATTTTGTTTCTTGTGGGTTATGACAAGGATAAGTCAGAGATAAATACCTTTCAGGAAGTCTAGACATCTACAGATTTTCAGCTTTGCTTCTGGCATACTAAGTGCGCCATCAGAACCAAATTAAGGGACTCCGCAAAGACCAGTAGACCAAGGCATTACTTTCCAGAAAATACAAAACAATTAGTACCTGGCCTAGAAATATTCTGAGGCTTTCATCCGACAAATCGATTGAGTCGGGAGCACAAGTAGGTTCCTCCAAAAAGTCCACTAGAATTTAATATAGCTAATTCACAGTAAAGATTTCGTATTTGCAAATGTGGAACTAGAATGGTAAATTTTGAAAGTAACGGCCGGCTCGAGACTTCCAGCATTAATGAGCAGAAAATGATATTTTCAATGTTTAGTCGTCATTTCAATTCTCGTACTAGTATTCCGGATGGTAACAGCACTTTCCGGTCCCCGGAGATTATACATAAGGAATCTGCTTGTGAAATTTATACGTGGTGTCGAGTACGCAACTATTTCAGATAATGGACTTTCTTGTATATTAAATGGTATAGGCCTGGACAGTAGGAGTTGTGGGCTTGTTCGCATAATCCTGTTGTCGGTATCCCTGTCGTAAAGATGACAATGATTATGGAGTCGCACCAGCATAGAATTAAGTATTACTATCTGCATCAGTTTAACCGGCTCTGTATCGACCTTGTGATTTGAGTTCTGACGCATAGGTCGATTCCGCAGGGGTTTCATCGAATGAAGAACAGGCTGATTGGCGACTGTCAAAATAGAGTTGTCAGCTGGCATTAGATATTCAAGAAGCAATGAAATTAATGTCAAGACCATGTAGTAAGCCTAGACAGCCTCAATAAATATAACACAAGCCCGGTAAATTAGACTTGCGGATGTGAATCGTTTCTCTTGAGCCGATTCCTTATCTGTAAGCATGTAATCCACTGCTTCAAATAACTTGAAGATCCCGTTAGTTTCTTTGCCTATGTTTAGCGCCAGTGATCAAGTCTGTTCTGGGTTTAGAAACAAGTTGTCCTACGTGCAGAATTCCAGGCTATACTCGGTGTTGAAACAAGAATTACTGATGAAGATTCAGCTGTGGCTTCAATGTCTAACACGGATGAGAGCGAACTGGTAGAAGATCATCCAGAGGAGTCTGGTCTTTGTGATCAATATGATGTTGTTCGAGCAGTAAATAAATATGCTGAACTCGAGGCAATGATGCGGTATACCATTGAAATTTTCCAAGAAAAGGAAGATCGTAGCAACACAAGATTTCTTGAAAATTCAATTTCAAATTCTGCTAGGATCCGTAGTTTAGTGGAAGAAATCCAGCATCTTAAGAATCAACGAACCATGCCGGTATCATGGAATTGAAATAGGAACTCTGCAACAATATTTTATGAATAGATATATATTAATTAATTAATTGGAATTAACCCCAGTATTTTATTTATTATTTCCAAAAAAATTTAAGTAGATTAAATGATTCTTGAAGCTCAACTGCGTCGCTGGAGTGACGTCAGATTTATTCAACAGGATATGGAGGACAAATTTTACTTAATTATTATTATTATTAACGATTAACGCCTAGCAGGCTCACAGGACTTGGTCCCGGCCTCGATCCTCTCAAGGGAAATTTGGCGTACCTGCGTGGCCTGAGGCTACTAGGCAAGTCACTTGTCCACTGACCCAAAATTATCAACACAAATAGTCCGAGAAGCTCTAGAGCTATTGCACCTGTCTGAGTACCTCAGCTATATTTCCCTAAAACGCTCGATCTACCATTTCGTAGTCTGGGTGAGATATCTTCCGTCATCAGTCCCCTTTGATAGGGCTTGATATAAAATAAAGATGGAACCTAGGAGAGAAGAAAAAAGAGAAGAAAATATAGATGGTGGTGAGTGTCGTTCAGTTGACGATGGGAAAACAAGTTTCAATCAAATGGTTTCTTTTCTATGGCCCACTTGTGAAAAGCCTTAGCGCCCTCTGTTGTGCCAAGCGTCCATTTCACAGACTCTATTAGGCTCCGGTTGGTAAAGTTGCTGGGTCGGCTGTTGTTACGTCTGAGCAATTTACAGGAAAATGGATGTTCTGGTGTCTTTTCTTTTCCACAAGAGCAAAATATTTCGGCCTCAGGGTGGTTAAATCGTCGGTGATATTCCGCAAAATTGCCATGTCCAGATCGTGCCGCAAGTTGTCTGTCGAGACTGCTTCTCGGAAGTAAAAATAGCTCCGCTGGGAGGCGGAAGCTTATCTTAATTTCTAGGGCCTGTTTAGTCAGACGAGACCAAGATCAATAGATTTGCCTCGGATGGCAAGATTTGGACGTGGAGAAGACAGGGAGAGGAAAGGGCTTCGTTGTGTTACGAGTTAAACCCTTGAATTGTAATTGGCTGCGTCAGTTTTTAATCTTAGTTATGTGATATAAATCTGGTAATTAAAACAGGTTGATCAACAAAGATAGGGGTAAAATAGAGTAGAGCATGTAAATATTGTATATAAATGTAGAGAGATTGAATATTTCCATTCTGTAGATTTTAGAAATTGACTGATATTTTACTGGAGTTGCCCTATTGTCGACAACACCAATTGATCCCGCGACAAATTACTAAAATCTACAGAATATATATATCTATATGCAAAACTCACATCTAGATATTAGATATTAGAAGTAAATGCATGAAAATCAAAGCCCCAAGTGATTCTGATCTATCGACACCGGAAAGTTCTAAAGTTTCTCCCCACGAAGAATCATTCTTTAACGCTCACGAATACCCGAATAGCGAGATTGCCATAATGTCCAAGATGGATGTAGATCAAGAAGTTGTGCTTTCGCAAGACTCAAATGGGAATCAAATCCAAAGAGATAAAAGAATTTGGGAGTAGGGATGGCGATAGCCAGACATGGACTCCACACATAGACTCCACAATATCAACTTTTGCAGGTGCAATGTGAGGTAATACTGCTATTTTTAGTGACAGAGAAAGCAGTCTGCATGAAAATTTATGAAAGTGTTCCCAAGCCCCAGAGACAGAGGATTAAGGATTACTGGATAAGATGTGGAAATCTGCAGACCTACAAATGGAGAGAATTTTTGGAGGAGTGTAATAAAAAAATATTTTGACAAAGCTACTCTGCTGAGAAAACTGAGCAAAAAACTCTTCTCGATGAAGCAGGGAGAGTCTCATTTTTTCCGGCCCATTTTACAGGAATGGGAGCTACAGTTGAAGTAAGCCGAGGGAAGCGAAAAACTCTCAGATAAAATAGATGGAACTAGATTGAAGAAAACAAATTATAATGAATAGGTAGAGCATGTGGCAGAAATCACATCGAATATTGAAATGAGAGCAAATTTTACACGACAAGGAGAGTCCCAGACGACCCAGTTTTTCTCCCCTCTGATGCCACTCCAATCAGGTAAATCTTTTTCGAGTCCATCACGCGCGTCTCAACCGCAAACATCAACATCGTTGAATAAATATGGTGACACCGCCATGGGAGGTATGAATATAGATATCAAACAACTAATCGAAGTTATTGCAGCCCTCAACTTTTTTTAACAGCAAAAACAACAATTGAAAAAAAAATGGCAATCCCAGACCGTCTGCGAATTGGATTATTGAAGAAGAAGTAGCAAACTTTCGAGAAATGAGGCATTGTATGTAAGATGTGAGAAATCCGGTCATATCGCAAGATATTGTGAAAAATATGGTCCGGCAAAACGACCAGTACAGCTGAACAATGTATCAAATTGGAGTAAATTTTTAGATGATTTCGCCGGAGGGTGGTGACGCGGTTAAAGAGTAGCCTCCAGAGATATCCGGGCCTGGAGGAAAGGAGAGTTAAGAAACGATTTCGTAAAAAAAGAAAAATAGACAGGATATTATTTCTAGAATGCATGGTAAGCCGGTCTTTATTAGATGCAATAATTTGTTCAACTATAGTTCCTGCCTTAGTTGATCTTTGGTGTACAATATATTCTGTCTTTAGTCTTAATATTGCAAATCTTCCCACCTCCCACGCATGAAGGTAACCCCCAAAAGAACTTGGACTAGTCAAAGATTCTGAAAAAGAATCAAAACTTATTGTAGATGAAATCTGCTGGTCAGAAGTTTATTTAGATGGAAAAGTAGAAATAATTTGTGGTAATAATATTGATGGACTAGCACATGACTTGATTCTTGGGGAACCGTTGATGAGATATAACCATGTTGTATATAAAGCCAAGGACCGAGGATTATTTCTGGAAAAGTAAAAACACTTAATACGAACTCACAGCACTATTCCTATAAATTTAGACCCTATCAATGATTCGGAATTCAGCGATGATAGCATATCTTGAACGTGTAGATATTCAATATCTAATGGGAGTCGACAACAAAAATTCTTTTTCAATATATTCAGCCTCTATCTACGATATCAATAAGATATTGACACCAAAGAAACAGTTCATAAAAGAAGATATACTCTCCAAATTTCCCAAACCTCTGTAGCGTTATTACTATTCCTTCGAATCAGACAAAAATGACTGAAGTGATCTTCCGCCCCATCGTCCAGGGGTGGATTTAGCAATCGAAATTTAAAAAGACGAACAAGGTCGAGTAAAAAACCTCCCCAGGGAGCCCCTTAATGACATGTCGCGAGATGAATTACTATGTCTCCGGAAAAAAAATCACCGAACTACTTGATCGCAATTGTATTAGAGCCAGTAGCTCATCAGGATGAGCGCCTGTTTTGTTTGTCAAAAAAAAAACCTGGAGGATAGCTTAAGTTTTTGTGTT
>JAHYSP010000929.1:10785-21981 GCA_019455505.1 Pleochaeta shiraiana
ATACATCAGATTAACACAAATGTATGGTGCTAAATGAAATTCTATTAATATAATTATACATAATGAAAAATTGTTGAGCAATGTTTCCAGTAACGTGAAATTGAAATTCAATTAAGAATTAAAACTAATTCCACAGGTGTTATCTCCCCATACAAATTTAAGGTTTTAGTGCGTATTAGTGTGAGATAGTGTGAAGCCAGAGCTCAAATAGGTAAAGCTCTTTTTTTCTCTCACCTTAAATCCCTGCCTATAATATGCAAGTAAAACTAATTGACCTTGATAGCCTGTATATAGGCCCTGGTAAAAAAAATGAAACTAGTAAGGATAAATCCCTACCAGCGTCTGCCGATCACGGGCAAAGCATTACCCCCTCCAGTCTGTACACACAATTCTTTGTGTTGAATAAAAACCAGTACATGTAGCTATGCATAACTTGAACACATTGATGTTAAGCGCGATAATTTAGGCAGATATATTTTAAACTTCTTGACTAGTCGGGGAACAAATCCAGAAGCGTTTTGGCGCCAAATGTGACCCCTGCTATATCACCAAAGCGAGATGAAATGAAATGAAATAGTTTATTGTGCTACTAGAGTCCATGACTATTGAACACACTGGGCTCCTTTCTAACCCAGGCCAGGAGTACCTATGCCTCAGATAGTATACCCCCTCCTTTGCCTTCTCTACAGTCCCCTTCCAGCAGTAATACCCTTCACAAGCCTTCATTCGAATACACACTTAGAGAAGCCCTTTGCTCTTCATTATCTCCTCTCTCCAGTCAAGCAAACGATGACCATTTGAGGGTGTGCAGCTACCGGGGAAAATTCGTGAAAAACCACTGGGTGCGGGGCTCCCCTACTACCGACATCAGGACTAAATCCGAAGACATAGCTACCCTTCTGAAGCGTTCGGAGAGGCCGTCCAGCTAGGCGCAGCAGACTTGTGTATACCTAGGGCATTACTCCCATTCTTCCTAGCCTCCCCCTATCTCATTTTCCCTTCATTCCTCAGGACAAAGAGTGTCGGTTCTTATAACGGAACCGTTGGTGTGTTAACACGTAGGGTAAAATATTCAGTTAAATGTTGTCTTCTTTCTATTTTCTGGCATACTAGTTACTCTTATCCTACCTAGACGAGCCCACTTTAACTACCAGGAAAACGATCTGCAACCATGATATCACAAAACAATTTATTTAACACACCGGCTCATATCCCTGTGATGATCTAGACCTAACCTACTACTGCATACCCCACTTCCATATGGCTACATGGTTATATCAATATTTCTCAATATGATGGTACTATTCATCAACATTAATCCAACATTTATAATAATATTTACCAACAAAGAGAAAGTCGTGATAAGATTTCAGAAAAGTCTTGAACGGGAGTATAAACTGTAGAGTAGCCTAGCCTAACTTTCCAATGCCGTTACAGACGTGGGGTTGTCGGGTAACTTATATGATCGAAAAGACCTCCTGGCTAGTATGAAAAGTGATGAGTTGATCCTTCGATATTAACTCATCTGGCTCAGTCGTGGGAAGCTTCAAGATAATTTGCTCGGGGTGGTGCTGTGAAGTGAAGACGACGGAGACCGTGGGACTGATTGGGGATCCTCATCAAAGGGAGGACACCTCTCTGCTTTGCTCCTTTCTACTGTGAGAAAGGGTTCCCAGGCGTCACCACGAGGAAGTGCAGAGTAGGATTTGACGCCTACCAAAGCGAGATCGATTTTTGCAATAGCAGGGAGACGATTTCTATCGTATAGATACGGTACAAGCTAGAGGACAAAATTTCAAAGTGGTGCTCAAAAGAGTGATTGAATAATTAGAAATACCATGATCAATAAGTTACATGCAAATAACATATTTTATAAGAAAAAACTCCACCAAATTTATAGAGAAATTATGAAAGATTTAACTACATCTGGGATTATCAACTTTGCTTGTCTCGTTGCTAATAAAATATCAATGATTGTCAGAAGAAGTGGATTATTCGACCATTTTTGGAAGCCACTGTAATTGTAATGTTGTGGTGTCTTGAAAAAATTGTAGCAGAGGTAAGCGAGGTCGCGATACGTAATTTGAAACTGCGCACAGACTTCCGGCACCTAATTTTTTAGCTTGATCAGGATAAAAGCTAGCTCACAAGTCAGGTCACACTAGATAAAAAAGAAATATACAAGATACAGGGTGACAGGGGTAACTGGACATAGCGCGCTGGTGGAGAATAAAAATAGAAGTCTATGTCAATTTATCCTTGAGACCCTGTACAGGGTGACAAGATTAACTATTACTTCCTGTTTTTTACAGGGATCTATTTGATAGAGTTACGGAGCTCCCAGAAAAGCATGCGGTAACGTCGCGGTAAAGCCCTTTTGCAGGGCATCTCAGTCCTCTTATTAACCTTTTTGGGTAAGTTGCATTCTTGCTATGCACCTATTTCCATACGATTCCATCGATTTCTTTACAACTCTATCGATATCACAGTATTCTTCATCAGTATCTCTATTGCCAATTCTGATTGCTAAGAACGAATCTAAAATCGTAACCAAATCCTTTATACAAAAGAGAATAAGGTTGATCAAACTCACTCTATTCATGTAAATAAGCTTAAAGCTGTATGTGCCTCGACACATACAAATATCTTGACAAGATGGATCGTCAAAGTTTTCCCATTGTCAGAAGATGCGCGCCTGATATCACTTGAGATCAAAGGTTACAGGTAAGAATCCAATAAAAGCAGTAAGACAACTTTTTATAAAAGTTAACTACATTTAAATACTCGCGCTTTACAGTGCTAGACACTAATAAAGAGATAGTGCATCAACTAAATGTGACTATCAATGAGTTGAAGAATACAATCCGATCTGGCCGCGCTTCACCTTAACCCATGTCAGGGCACCCGCCATCCTTGAATACGGATCAAGTCGATGAGCTCGAAGTATTTGACTATTCTCCTCAGGAGACTCGACAGTTCTCGTTTCTTGAACTGGCTCTCCACTTTCGTCCATGGGGTGCTGGAGAATTTGCCATCCGAAGTGCACTTCAAAAAAGGGGCTACGAACGACGTATACCCCGAAGGTATCCTCATCTATCAGAAAATCAACGTTTAGCACGTATATTTTGGGCCCGGTAACACTTGAACTGGCTAGAACAATGATCACAAGTTCTCTAGGATGACGAGACTTGGATCAACAATTAACGAATCATGTCATGCTACGTTACCACAAAGGTATGTATTAGTCTTATAAAGAATCAAGGATACTTCGATTCTAAGTACGCCTAGAGAATGATGAAGACTACGATAATACTTATGTCATAGATCGATACAGGAAAAACAACTCTAGGATGTTCTGGGGGGGTTTTCGGGAGTCGAGCGAGGTCCTAATGTTTTTTGGGAGAAGGAGTGGATAAAAATAACCTTTGAAGGCTACAGTCAACATATCTTTCCAAGGGTGGTGGATTGGGTAAAAAGAAAGTCCGAGGAGAGTGATCGTAACTTCATTTTAATTCAGGACAACGCATTGGTACATAAAGCACGACGAGCCACGGAGTACCTCAATGCCAATGGAATCGAAACTATTCCATGGCTCACCAAATCCCTTAACTATAAACCGATCGAGAATTTTGGAGTATGATGAAGTACTACTTCCAGGAATGATAACCTGGTTTCGAGCAGAGTCAGCGGAGATTCGTTCCATTGTGCTAGAGACATGGCACCATAGCACGACGGAGGAAAAACTCTCGACTTATCGGGAGCATGCGCAAAAGATGTGAGGATGTACTGAGAGCAAATGGGTGACTAGTTTCCCACTAGATCAAGTTTATGTATCACTAGCGGGCTCAATTATGTAATTGTATTTTGAAATTTAGAGTCGATTTTTTTAGGCTTAGTGTTATAAGAAATAGAGAGTGACATGGGTTAATTATTTCATTCAAGCTGGATTTCTCCCATCAAACTTTTGACATAAGTTTGAAGATTTACCGAATCGGCCTTCGCTTAACCAAGATCACCTGGCAAAATTACTATGTCTGGGTAATTATCAGCAGAAAATCCACTGTAAAAGACGGGCGTACAACAATTATCCTTAGCCACCTGTACGTTAATAAAATGGTTCTTGAAGTCAAATTAGCCGACAAAATTAAGTCATGATAAATATTTTTACCACTTTAAAAAATATTTGATAGTTAAGATTTTAGAATAACAGTTTCTTTACACTATTGAAATTTCAGTACGAAATTATTCTTACCTATCTCCCTAAACTCCTGTAGAGAGTTTAGATTTTTTGGAAATAGATCGGAATTGCTATAAATTTCAGGGCGGAACACTGTAATAAAAATAGTACATACTAGATCCACAAGACTGAAACAATTCATTTTCATGATCGTATATTATCTAAAGTCATCGATTTGTAGTCTTTATCATAATACAAAGTCTACATAAAGCTGAAAATCAAGCGAATGCAAGGAATCCCATTGATGCTAAAATTGAACCCAGTACAGAATTTTTCATTTTCACGCCACTTCTAATGTCTCGAAATACCCTGCCGTGCCTTGGATATGATTAGAAATATTCATTGCAAGGGATACTGGTTACGTACTTTCATTTGCTCTATTTTTGCTTTGAGAGCACTAGTTACTTCAGCGGCTCTCTTCCAACTTTCTATACCCTGTTGACCAGCCTCTGCTCGAATAGCATCCGTACCCGTATCTCTCACGAGTCGTGATGATTGATATGAAAGTGGTGCAGGGCTATTCCTACCACTAGCAGCACTAGTTCTGCCATTACGAGCGAGGTCCGGGGTAATTTTATTTCGGAAAGAAGCAGACATGTGATCGATATCTTCTTTTTCATCGCCAGGTGTTGAAGTAAATGATAAACGCGAGCGGTTATATGCCTGTCGATTTTCGGAATAATTGCTGTAGTCACGAGAAGCCACAATGTCGTCATTTTTAGCGTCTCGAGTAGGACTTAAGGCTGAGGGACTTTTGACCCGATCAGCGCTTGCTAGTGCACGCTTTAGTCGCTCCATTTCTCTTTTAAGTTGCCCACACATGGCATCTGCTGCTTCATAGTCTGACCTAGCTCGAACTAACTGAGTTTCTTTGGCGATTATTGAGAGTGAATCTCTGGCTCGATCTTCTATCAGTTTAGCAGTCTCATTCTTGAGCTCTTGAACCTCTGAATGAAGACGTGAGCGCTCGTGTTTCAGTTCTTCATTTTCCCTCTGCAGCTTATCTCTTTCAAGTTTTATCTCTTCTAGCTCGGCCTTTTCTGAGGCCATTAAACCAGATTCAGAAGAGAGTGGAGCTGGGGTGGGTGGTATTGTTATAGGTGGAGGTGCTTTAGCGGCAAGTGATCTTCCAGCTAAGCCCCGGCTTAAACCAGTACGATGAGTTTGCAAAACTTCTTCCTCAAGTGGTGAGGCTTGAGTGTTTGCTCGTCGGGGAGATGTTGTACCTCCAGGAGCTGCAATTACTCGCTTATTTGGAGCTTTGAGACCAGGAGTTGTGAGGCTAGAGCCTTTTGGACCACCAAGCTTTGAGGTTGTTGCATTTCGTATGGTAGTCTGTGGTGCTTGAGTTGATTCTTGCGCATAGACACTTGGAGGCGGTGGAACCGATTTTTTTACTGCAGCCTTTTTAGCAACAGATTTACGGGGCATAGCAACAGGTCCTGGTCGGTTTGCAGGAGCAGTCTGTTGTGGTTTTGGTTTATCTTTTGCTTTAACCTCAGCGTTCTCGAAGTACTCTTTAATCTTAGCCTTCCGAATGTCATCGATAGATTCAAGGTGAGGAGCCATGACTCGTTCACCCATAATCTTCATTACTGTTCCTAAAACTTCAGCACCACCCGCCCGCAAGGCCTCACTTGATTCAGATAAGAGTTTTTTAGCAGCCTCTGCTATAGAGCTAACTTCCTGCTTAGACGGAACTTCTCGTGTGCTTTTCAGACTTCGAATTAGAAATTTCATAGTTCCTTCTTTAACCTGAGGGTTTTTGTGTTTTAAATTTTCGAGGATTTCTTCTAAGTTTTCGGTTAAACTAGTAGCTAATAATACCTGATCTAGAGCTGCACCAAGGGCATCAGAAACTGATGTTTTCTTTTCTTTCATTCTTTCAATCAGAGGACTTGATATAGTAGAGCGGTATTTTCCGAATGGTTTCCTGAGTCCCTTAGCTAGGACTTCAACACATTGAGCTGCTTGCGTGACGACAGCAATATTTGGGTCCTTCATACATTTAGCGAACGCGCGAACTAAATCCGAATAATCACCATCTTTTATTTTTGGAATGTTCAAAACTGTGAACGCTGATTCCAGTGCCTCTTTTCGGTCTTTCCATTTTGAAGATGACAATTTTTCATTGAAGTCGGGAGGAATTTTTGATAAAACTTCCTGTGGTTCTAACATCGAAAAAACATCGATCTCTTCTTGTTCATCGACATCCTCTTCCGTTTCCGCCACACCAGCCTCGCCGGAAGTGGGGGCTCGTGCCATCGCGGCTTGCTGTGATCTTAAATAGCGTTCTTGCTTAGGAGTCTGTTCTGCTTTAATTCTTTCAAAATGCGCCTCCATATCAGATTGTTGTGTTGGCTTCAGATCTCCCCAAAAAATTGGTTTCATAGCCTCTCTAAGCCACCTGTAAAGTTCTATAGCGAGGTTTGTAGCTTCAGCTCGGACATTTTTGTCAGCGTGCCCAAAGGCCTTTGGAAGAGCTTTGAGAGCTGACTTAGGGTCCACAACTTTGCAACCATAATTATGATATATCGTGGTTAGAGCTCCTAATGTTGCTGCAACAACTTTAGGCTGTTTATTTGAGAGAGATGGTAGTAGATCCTCAATTATTGGTGCAGCTATATCTAGCTCAATATAAAGAAGAATAGCTTCCAAGGAGGAAGATTTAGTGTTTGCTTTTGTCGAGGTAAGACCTTTCTCCACCAAAAGGTTAACGGTGTGGCTTCGAGATCTAGAATAGTCAAATGTTTAGTTCGGGTTTGTTTGAAATTACAAACCTTGTACAATTCTCCTTGCCACCAAACTTGAGAAATGAACATAGTGCTGCGATTCCACTTTGCTGAGCAGCAACATTGGAATCAGCAACCGCACATTTCCAAAGCGATGGGTCATTATTAAATGGTCGAAACACAGGATCATATTCATCAGGCGTCAACTCGAACTGTTTTGCAGCGTCATCGTATGCAGATTTTCTGATTTTCCATGACTGAAAGAGAAATTTTAGCAAGGTTATCAATAATTTAATTAGTTTTTACCTTATTCTGAAAGCGATCCGGGAGAGGAAGCTGGCTGTAATCCTCCTCTTGATCAGCCATGATGATAGATTTATAAGTGGTTCAGTCGCTCGATACATTCTATGTAGCTTCAGATTAGCATTCGTGAAACTTATTCTGTCAAGCATGTTCATTATTACCAAATCATGAGAAAGCAGTAAGTTAGATTTCATAGAAAAAAACTGAGCCTTACTCAGAAATCTAGAAATAGAAGTAGAGGAAGATCATACCAATAAACAATAATTGCAACATAAAAGTCAAGGAGTAAGCCTTTACATGTACTTCAAAATTAATTGATAAGATCTCACAAGTTTTCAACAGATCTTTATATAAAGAGTTTTCTTCTAACAAACTTTAATGTCCGGGCCAACCTGTGACAGTAAAACATTGCTATTGAATTTGTTGATAATGCTCATGTCAGGGTTGTTGATATTTACACTGGCAACGACTCCCAAGATGGCTCGTGCACTTTTATATATGGAAATTAGGCAACATAACACTTCAGAAAAATACCCGGCTCTTCGGCATCCTTCAGATTATACTTTCTGGAATCCCTAAATTTTGCACTCCACTGTCCATTCATTATTCTGAAAACATAAATCAATCTTATTAAATCCTCTATTAACACTCACCTCGCCGTAAACCATCTGATATACTCATCAATACTTTGCCAGAGAAAATTATTGTGCCGTAACACAGCTACTGTTTCCATTTTTCCAGGTTTCAACAAACCAGATATTTTTTTCATGTCTTTACCTTTCTCACTATGAGCCAGGTGTTAACGTCGCGGCAGGCCGAAGAGCTGTATTATTTGTCTTCTCCACCAAAAAAAGTTTCCTAACTAACGTCTCACTAGTCATAAGTCGATTATAGCCTATCTCTCTTCGAAAAATCTCACAAATAGTGCCGCGGCGTTACTACAGGAATTAAATATTGGCGATAGCTTTGATGCAACTATTAGTAAGAAATATGAAGGCATAATAGAGAAAAAATGGACAGGCATCGTGCGTCTCCAAAAAAAGGTAGAGGAAATTCTAACTCCTGTAGAATTTCGACTGATATTATATCAAGATAATGGACCTTGAGGCAAGGAACGCCGGATTGCAAGCTGAACTCGATTCTGTATCACCGATATCTCACTCTAGACGGAATCAAGATCCAACAAACTGGCTACCTAGATCACCAGCTAGGTATACACTACAATCACATCGTGAACCGATAACATGTGTAGCTTTTCATCCAGTATATTCATCTTTAGCATCAGGCTCAGAAGATTACACAATTAAGATATGGGATTGGGAATTGGGAGAATTAGAGAGGACTGTGAAAGGCCATACAAAAGCAGTTCTCGATGTTGACTTTGGGGGGCCTAGAGGAAAAACACTACTAGCATCATGCTCTAGCGATCTTACAATTAAACTTTGGGATCCAAACGATGAGTATAAAAACATCAGAACCCTTCCAGGCCATGACCACTCAGTATCTGCCGTTCGGTTTATTCCAAGCGGCGTAGCTGCATCTCCTTCTTCTGGTAATCTTCTAGTTTCAGCTAGTCGTGATAAATCACTTCGCATATGGGATGTTTCAACCGGATATTGTGTAAAAACAATTTATGGACACGTAGATTGGGTTCGTGATGTCTCGCCTTCATTCGACGGACAATTATTATTATCAGCTGGTAATGACCAGACTGCAAGATTATGGGATACGACTTCTGGTGAACTTAAAGCGACCCTTATTGGCCATGAACATGTAATAGAGTGTTGCGTTTTTGCTCCTCCATCCAGCTATGGAAATATCGCAGCTCTTGCTGGTGTTAAAAAGCCACCACTTTCAAGTAGCTCGGCAGAATTTGTGGCAACAGGATCTAGGGACAAAAGCATTCGGATTTGGGATGTCAGAGGGACGTTGATTGCAACACTTAAAGGCCATGATAATTGGGTTCGAGGTTTAGTGTTTCATCCTGGTGGCAAATATCTCATGAGTGTTTCCGATGACAAAACGATGCGTTGCTGGGACTTGAGTCAAGAAGGGAAACTGGTCAAAACATTGGAAAATGTTCATGATCATTTTGTCAGCTGCATAAGATGGGCCCCAGGGAATATGAAGGATGTACCCGCAGTCAGTGAGAATGGTGTTACCAACGGGAACAAAAAAAAAGATAACACTTCATCCGGAATCGCCAACATCAGGTGTGTTATCGCGACTGGGTGTGTTGATATGAACGTTCGAGTATTTGCATCATAATTGTCAATATCTCGAAACTGACCTGGAGCTCGGAGTTGGTTGTGGCTGGTAATTGCTTTGCTAGTTACGAAAAATTTACGATTGGCAAACTTCATATTCATGGTAGCGATTTCAACCTTAGGGAAGGCAAGGGGTAAGTAGAAGCATCATTGGAGCATCTAGAATAAATCTGCCACTGGGTGCACTTCACTCCTTGTGTAGAGATTGGATGAAACTTCCAAGTGACCATCATCATGCTATTTCCTAAAAGGCCTTTCTGATGGCTAATCTGATTAGCTTTCTGAGTTATAAAAACCTTGCGGGCTATAGTTTAAACTCTGATTTCATTATATCAACAAATTGTATTTATTTATCGCGTGCTAGTCACGGCTATCTTAATATCAAAACACAAATCGATGAGATTTCAAGCTAGATTCGTTGTATTTCATTGGTGAATTAATCTCAATACGTTCCCGTAGGACAAGTTTTCAGTAAAGTGTATTTCGGGGATTGAAAGAACATTATCATACCTAATTAGGCCATGATAAGTATTAGAATATAAGACCCTTTATGCATAACTATGTAAAATACTTCAAGCAAGTCGTGCATAATTATGGCAACTAAAATCATGAATTATTTATGCTAATTATGCTAATTCATAAAATTCAAAAAAGTGCAATTTTAGAGCCTTTGCTATCTCGATCGCCACTGGTCATAGCGGAAAAACGACAACAGCTTTAAATTACTCATCAACTTGAGGTTATTTTTAACTTTCGCGCAGGGACTATTACAAGGATTTAATGAGTTAAAAGTAACATGGCTATAACCCTGTCCTCCTAAACGATCTCGGCTGTTTTTTTTTTTATTGTGCTATCTAAGTCTTAGACCATGCAACACACGTAGGCCTGATTTACCGATGCCTCGGGTAGTATACACCTTCCTATGCCTACTTCACAATTTCTTTTATTTTATTTATCTGTTTTAAGGTCCTCGGCCGAACCCCTACATCTATCTTTATACAGGACCGGTGGAGCCGGCAGGGTTCACACAATAGGGCATTTCTTACTCGTTCACACCATTTTTCAATACGTACGTACAAATCAATATTGTATACAAAGGTTTTTTTTATTTTTTGGACTTGGTCAACATTCCTCACATTAGCTTCATCCCTGCTTACATTTCTATTAAATGTACAGTTGGCTAATACTTTCCTTGCATTCAGCAGAGGATAAGTTATTTAGGATTCAGTCAAAGCAGCCTGTAGTCCTAACAAATTCATTAAATTTCTCATGGCAATTGTGTCCTAGAAGTTGACTTATATACTCGTTCATTGTCAAGCCCTTTCTGAGCTTGCGCGTAATTTGTGCGTGAAGTCTGCAGCGAACAAAATGAGTGGGTGAGGTCTCTTGTCCACACATACACTCTAAGTTAGCCTCATTGTGATGAAAGCGGCGATGATATGCTGCAAAGTCTCCATGTCCCGTCCTGGCAGCTATGAGTTTATTTAGTAGACGGCGGGGTAAGGAGAGTTCTGGGGGTTTGCGGCGGCGCACCTGTAGATCCAGATCTCGGTATCGAGCTGGGCAAGCTGTTAACCACCATTCATCTATCAAATTCTGCCGACGTTGGTGCATAAGTCGCCGAAGATAAGCTAACGTAATGTAGCCAGGGGGGGGG